>CM040438.1:37165925-37205553 GCA_022702705.1 Papilionanthe hookeriana x Papilionanthe teres
CTAAAACATCTGCTCTTCTAATCGGATCATCAGATGCTCGACGTTTAATGTGACCAAACCATCTAAGATGACTCTATTTAATTTTGTCGGTTACTGAAGCTACACCAACCCTATCATTGATATATTTATTTCGCATTTTTGTTACTAAGAGTAAAGCCACTCATCCACCTAAGCATTCTCATCTCGGCAACACTTAACTTAGGTAGCGTTTGAATATGGCGTTATGTCCATGCGGTATAATACCGCCGAACCGCGCTTCGTAAAATTATAACCGAAGGCGGAAAGCGGAGCGGGGGAAGCTTATAGCGCGGTTTTAGGTTATTTTCCACGGGAGCCCTCTCTACTGCCGCTCGAACATTCGCTCTCCCGTCCCTCTGCCGCTCGAACATCCGCAGCCCGTCGAGCAGCACCTCCCATCGAGCACACCCGATCTTCCACGGGAGCCATCTCTATCGCCGCTCGAACATTCGCTCTCCCGTCCCTCCGCCGCTCGAACATCCGCAGCCCCGTCGAGCAACGACCTCCCATCGAGCACACCCGATCTACTCTTCTCCTTCGGCTACATCGCTTCTTCCGCGTGCCCTAGCCCCCGCCTCTCCCCCTCCCCGTCGAGCAAGCATCTCGGCGACTCATCCTTCGGGCTGGATCGCGCGAGATCGGGTAGATCGGTCCATTTTTCCGCGATTTTTCGGCTCTGCGCCGCTCGTAACACGGCATTTCGAGGTAAGTTATGAAGCTCCTCATGCTACTCTCACAATCCTTCCTCAATCTCACAATCATTTCTCTGATTTGGTAAGCGTGACTTGAGTAAGGGCAATTATTTCTCTCGATTTGTTTTCTGCGGCTTCCTCTTGTAAACAAAGAGGTTATTCTTTAGATGGATGGTTTATATCATGTCTAGCGGCACTTCACAAGTTTATTTGTTATTCAGAATTATGCCAATCTCATCCATATCATATAGCTGAGTATGAAATATACATAGATAATGAACAGATATATGTGTATACCTTGAGCTCTGAATTTGTATGCGTCACTTGCAGATGATCCTGTTTTACCTTGTTGTAGTGGTTAATCACTGATTTCATGCTGAAATAGAGATCAAGTTGTAGTATTTCTTTCAATTCTTTTTGGGGAAGATTTACATATATACCACTCAATTCCCAGTATTTATAAATTATTTCAGGAAGATTTACATGCATACCACTTTACTTTTCCTATGCATGTAATGTTGTATTTTTCTTTTTACATGTAAAAGAAGTATTTTTGTTGTGATACAAAATATTTGGGTGGTATAAATATAAGAAACAAAGCTTAGTTGTTAGATATGAAAAGTTGTTAGATATGAAAAGTTACTAGATAATGAACGGATATAAAAAGTTAAGATATTGGGTGGTATGTCATGATACAAAATATTAAGGCTAACCATTATTTCTTTTTTTTATAAAGTTTTTTGTTTTGAAAAATTTGGGGAATTGAAATGCTTTTACTTCACAATTTTCAATTACCTTGTCTTTAGTGAAGTTACTTCTATTCATTCTTAGCTTATACTTCTTAATTTTTCATGCATTTGTCTTAAAATTTTTATTTATGGCAAACTTTATTTATATATCAATGAATTTCTTTGTACCACAATATTTGAATTCTTATAACGTCATTAAATCTTAATCGCAGCTTTATAAAAATACGTAATATACAAATTGTCAAGTCACGTAGTGGTTGGTGTAGTTGATAGTTTATAGATATCGCTATAAACAAGTGATCAAAACGAGTTTTGGTATTTACGTTATTATCGCTAAAATCAGTACTACTTTAAAATTCATGATTGGGTCTTACGTATAAAATGAATCCATGTTTTTATGTCAGCATTTCTAGCATTGTTTTATTGAAATTGTTAGGACAAATGAAGCTCGATCACCACGAATATGATAAAGCGAGAGTACGAACATTTTCTCGCAACATCCGATCGGTGAGATTGACGCTTGTAATAGACCGAACACCCATTTTAGTAGGAAGGCGTTGGTCGAATATCGCTCAAAAGTTCAAAGCACTATACAGCGAAGATATTATGAAAAAGATAGCTTTAAAAACAAATGGGATCAGCTAAGAAAGACCTGGAAATTGCTAAGTGGCTAGCTTGGATATACGGGGCTGGGCTGGGACCCCATTAAGAACATTTTGGATTTCTTAGAAATAATATTGATACTGAATTCTAGCTCAAACTAATGATATTTCCCTAAATGTTCATAATCTTCTCATGTAAAGCTCTTCACCAGTTTACGTTCATATTAATTCAACTTTGATGAGTTGAGGGACTAAATTGAATATTTGAAAAAATTTGGTATGAAGTAAACACATGAAAAATTTTACGGCCCATTTTGATAATTATTATTATCATAATTTTTGTTGGGATCTTTTCTAGAAACATAGTGCTGATATTTTACTTTCTGAAGCTGTATAAATAGATGTTTTTTTACATTTTCACTTTGGTTAACATTTAAATATAATAGTGCCTCATGCGTGCAATGTACTTCGGATGTATATGAGTTTCCTGTGGCTAATGGTGCATGCTTGTTATAAGATGTAACTTCATGCTCTTTTCACTGTATGATGGAGATTATTTTATGATGCTCTTAGTTCATATCATCTTATTGCTCGCGAAAAATAGATAGGGAATATGCTTTATTCCTGGTTTTTGATTGACTTCTTCTATTATTCTCCAACAGTTGAGTGTTCAGTATGGAATTCCCCGTTTTCCCTTCTCTGTGATTGTTTAATTTTAAAATTTGTATTGATTATGTTTATGGTGTTTCCAATATATTGGTTTCTGTCTAGCAATGGCGATGGAGCAGCTTTGGATCACCTTTGGAGCAGCTTTGATTGTTTAACTCCTGTTGTAATGGTTTTTGGAGCAGCCATTCCCAGGTTTGAAGTTGCCCGCTGCTTCAAAGGCCTAGCTATATTGAACTTGTTGGATAAATGCTGTCTGACGAAAATGGATGAATTATATTAATAGTTTTAGGAAGTAGTTATGGAATTATATTAGCAATACCGTTAGGCAGTAAATACATCAGAATTTGATAAAATGGGTGACAGAATCTCTATGAATTGCATAAATTTATGGTATGTATGTAAATCTTTTCATTTAGGATCCTTGAGCTGATTGGCTCAAATTAAAGATCTTAAAAGCTCCTAACTATTTAAGCAACATATTTTTAATAGTCTTGGTTTCTTCATCAGTGGCTCGTCGACATAATTCTCAGTCCAAGCCAATTTCATTCTCTACTAAATGGGATTGAGTTTTTTTCTGCACACTTGCAGAAGCAGGGAAGATTGGGTACATTACTGTGCTCATTTATCATATTAGAGGTTTTGTGTTGTGTATTCTTTATTAATTTATGCTAATGAACTTTTCATTCCCAGAGATATATAGGAAAGATCCGACTCAGAATCTGATTTTTCCCTTCATCTTTTCTCACCATATACAAAACTGTTTTTAATCCATAAGAATGAAAATAGTCTGTCTTCTCAAAAGTTTTTTATCTTGTTTGAAGGGCCTTTTTGGATGCTCCTTTCTTTCGATGCGTAATGAATTAATTGTTACATTTAACATGCAAAGAATTTATATTTTTATGAATTTTTAATCATATTGCAATTCAGCTATTGCCTTGATTTCAAATTGAATGAGCTTAGTTTCATACAACCATCATCTTTGCTGATCTTACTTGTTTAGTATCCTGCAATAGCTGATATTAGAGAATTGATTAGGGAATTAATTATATCAACATGGTATAAATGAAGAAATGGTTCAAAAATAAAGGCAGCCGTTTGTTTACATATCTATTCATTCTATTATTGAGTATTTTACATGCATACCACAAAATTCTTGTGTGTTTACATATCTAACTTCAAAAGTTTATATTTACATTTACAACACTTTGGTGTCATAAACCTATGCTTGAAATGGAGTATTTCACTTTTAAGAAGTTATTAATGGTTGTATATTTCATATAGATGTTATAGATTTGAGTGATATAAAAGTGAATATAAAGTTAGGTTTTACTTATGTAAATATGTAAGAATTGTGTGATAGGTTTGTAAATGCACCTTTATTTCTTCATGGTGAATGCTGAGCATTCAAAACTGCATGCATTATTTCTTTTTTAATGAAATGTAATTCTTCAATGTAATTCGGTCTTCATTTCCTCAAGCATTGCAAACCTGTAATTCTTCAATATATGTGGTTATTTTGTGGCTACATATAATAATTGTATGAAGTCTATAAATTTGTTTGGCTATATATTCATATTTGTATATATAAATTTGCTAAAAGAAAAGAAGATTTATTACAATGCAATCTGTAAATATAGAAGTTTGGATGTGAGATTTGTAAATACATAAGAATTGTTTGTTATATATGTAAATGCCTCTTTTTTAGAAGTTTGGATGTGAGAAAAGGGCTGGTATGTGTTCCAGTGCAAAGAATTTTGGAGGATTTTTGTTCAGTTATAATTGTATGAAGTCTATATATTTTTTTGGCTATATATTCATATTTGTATATATAAATTTGCTAAAAGAAAAGAAGATTTACAATGCAATTTGTAAATATAGAAGTTTGGATGTCAGATTTGTAAATACATAAGAATTGTTTGTTATATATGTAAATGCCTCATTTTTAGAAGTTTGGATGTGAGAAAAGGGGCTGGATATGTAAATTTTTTAGAAGTTTGCTATGCAAATTTAGGGGCTGGATATGTAAATACGCAGGAGTTGAGTGTAATATCGTTGCCAGTATTCGAGGTAATACTCGTTGTCAGTATTTTGCATGAATAAAGTAAAGATGAGATAATTTCACAATGTAATGTTTTTTGCTATTTCTATATTCTTTATCGTATCAACATAACACATACTAGCAGTTATAGAATTTACGCCGCTGTACCTTTACCTTTATTACATTAGTAGATGTTATCGAAGTAATTCATTGAATTTCTTTTTAATCGATTTGTGAATATTTTATGCATTCTCTTGTGGTTATCTATAATTAGATTAATTTTTATTATGTAATTATATATTTGCATGAAACGAGCTACTGCGTCCGCAGAGAGTCCGAACGAAGTACTATGTCGTCGCGGCTCGCCGTCCATAATACTCATGTCACGTCGTGAACATAGTTACGGTGATCGTTCTACGATGTCCTAGGTGGGGACGAAGGATTAAAGACTGCAAAGCTCTTCGATGGGTTGACACATATGCCCGTTACTACATTATCTCAACCGAACACCGTTGCTCGGGATCCATGGTAATGCATGTTCAAGACATTGCTTCTGAGTTCGATCGCTTCCCACACGACAAGTTTACTCACGGTTCGTGGTGTCGAAACGTAGAACAATCATCGCGACATGCTCTTACATCATAAAATGAATCGCCGTCATTTTCCTCCTCGTAATTTTAACCTCGCTACTTCTTCTTTTTATTTATGTTTCGTGAAACTCACTATTAGGTGTGCGTCTCTATGCTTTTCAGTATTTGTGCTTCGTATCGTACTCGTATTTTATTTCGACGTTCGTTGGCGTAAACGCATCGTCGTATTTTCAAAACCTTTCATTAATATGTTTGATCCGGTTTTAAAATGAAAAATGTTCGAGTAGCGTATATGTGAATAATTCTTAAGCGATTCCTATGCTCGTCATTTTCGACTTGTTTCAATATTTATTAGGACAAAATGGCTCATACTATCAGTGTCATGTGAATTAAAGCTTTAATGCTTGCGCAAATCAAATATTTTTATTCTTTTGAAAGCTTCGTGTTCGGCTTATATTTAACTTGAATGATTTACAAAATTATAAATTTGAATATTATTATTTGGGTTATTTAGAAATCAAGTTAAATAAAATTTTTCGTCTTCTCGCTTAGTTTCTTAAGAAACAAATCGAATACAAGCAACTTAGCTCGGCGAACACAACTAGCTTTTTCGACAACCCTATTTACTAACTATTAGTCTTATCATTACAAATACACATTTCAAGGAATAAGAACTAATGATTGTGATCAAAATTTAAAGCGAGCTTAAGAACTAATCGCATATCACGAAATGATATTCGATGGTAGTTAGAAGCATATCGTAGATTTGAAGCGATTAGTTAGTGAGATGAGAGTACACAAGCTTTACATGCTAGATCGCATCGTATATAAGTAAATATTTAAATGAAAAATTTTTTATTTAAAAATATTTGTCGTTAAATTTTAATTAAGATTTTATACCTAATAAAATTTTATTAAGAAAAAAGAAAGCATAAATCGTTATTTTTCTACAAACAACCGCATATGTTAGCTTTCAAACCGCTAAACCAAACTCGCTCAACAACTTATTCATTTCGTGAGCTTAAGAAGTCATTTATCCATAAACAATTGCTAATCAATCGTTTTCAAAACGCTCAAACCAAATGCATGACAGATACTTTATTCGAATCAAGAAACTTATCCGAATAAGTTCGAATATCATTCACTCGCCCTAAACAGTACCCTTAGTTTTATGCTTCTCTTTTAAAGGCCAACATTCAGGGCCATAGAGCATTACAAGTCTCACCACCATCTTATAAAATTTTCCTTTCGTGATAAGCGGTACTTTTCTATTACACAATAGGTTCAAGCATTCCTCTACTTCAACCAACCAACTTGGATTATACTAATAACATCCTCATCAATATCACCATCACTTTGAGCTATAACTTCATAATTCCACATTATATATATATATATATATATATATATATATATATATATATATATATATATACATATATATATATATATACATATATATATATATAATTTTTTTCTTTTTTTTCATAATATTTTTTTTCAATATTATTCATTTTACAATCTATTAACTCTAATTTTATGCAATTATTAATTATATTTACATTTTTATGCCTTCAATCCTATTTCTAATAGAATTACTTTATAGTTTATATTTTATTGTTTTTAAATATTTATCTTACATTTTTCTTTTTAACCATTATTGATTGAGGTATATAATAACTAATAAGGGTATTCACATAGAAACTACACAATTTTTATATATTTACATATCTAATACATAAATTTACATATTTATATGCAATACAATAATATCTTTAATATGGCATAAAAAATGCCATAATTTATAAAAGTTAAATATATATTTTCATGCATAGCCTTATGACAATATGATTATAAAATTTAAATTATAGGTATTAGATATGTTGATACATTAGAATTGGCGGTATATATGTAAATTTCCGGAATTAATATTATAATATTATATGATATTGTAAAATTAAATATCTTTTTTTTTTTAATTTGTTTTCACAAGGTACTTTATCCACATCATATATATATCATGACTCCTTTCATTTAATCTATCCCATACAAATATTTCATTTTTTTTTATGTAATCAGGGTGTAAACGAGTTGAAGAGGAGCAAACTCAGGCTCAACTCGTGTTCAGCTCGTTAAATAATATCATTATTCGTGTTCGACTTGTTTATTTTCCAAACACAAAAAATGTGTTGCGTTCGACTAGCATGCTTACAAGACAAACATGAGCTGTTTGCGAACAAGTAATCGTTTTCACAATTATAATCACGCAACCGCAGATGTGAGGATTGGGGCAGATTTAACTTATTGTTTATATTAAAATATTATTTAAATATAATTTAATATAATTTTACTTTATTTTAATTAACAATTTTAATTGATTACAAATCTTTGTTCGTGTTCAACTCATTTTTATATTGAGCAGAAAAAAAACATTCACACGAGTTTCTTAAAGAACCGAATACGAGCTGTTTGCAAACAACGAGCTGTTTTGATGGCCCTAATTGTAATATATATATATATATAGATAACTTATTTAATATTTTATATAAATAATCTCCTAAATTTTTGAAAGGTTTTTTTTTATTATTTTCCCCTCACATACATCAAATTCTGAATCTGGCAAATAAATTACGATAATTTCACACTTTTTACACCTTTTACTCAAATTTATATTTTATCGAAATAATTTTTTATTATTAACAGGATCTTTTATTTTTTATTCATATAGTTACGTATGGTCTCATAAAAGTCTTTATTCTGACGATTATGGCCTTTATTTTCGTAATAATTACACAATGCAAATTGAAAAAAATTTATTTGTAAAATTATTAATTTATTTTAGAAAATAAATTGTGTGCTATCGAAATCCATTCTACAAAAACTGTGTGCTATTATTTTATACCACATAATTCACATGTATTTACATGTCTTAACATTTAAACTTCAGTTTTTACATAAATACCTTCTCACGCATATTTGAAATTTGAGAAGGTGTGTTTCACTGCTAGAAATGGTAGAATAATAGATTATCATCTTAGTATTTTACGATAATTCAGTACACAGTCGGATAAAAGGGAACAACAAGTAATGACACAAGAAGTTTATACGTGGACAAACTGTAAAAGTAAAAAACCATGGAGTTTGCCTGGTTGTAAAATTTGTTTTATTGGTTGATGATTACAGAAACCACTTGTCCCACGGATGGGAAATGATTATTACATTTTTCAAGTTACAACGTTCTCTGACAACATCTGGTTGGTGGTGATCGACAACAATTGACGTATGTTGTCGCCGTCGACGAAGATTGGTGATGGTCGACGATTGTCGACAGTGATCGACGACGATCAATCGGCTGATAACGGCTGCGGTGTGATCGATAACGATCGGCTGGTTTGAGTACTGCGTCGATGACTGGTTGATGGCGCTGGACATGTAATCGATGATGCATAAGGATGTCTATGGACTTCAAGATCTTCCTAAATATTCAAGCCTCTCCTCATGATAGAGAGCGACTTCTATTTATCGTGTTTACAGAATTAACGCTGTAATATGTAATCACTTTGATCAGACAAATCAAAAATCTTTCTTCAATCAAACGAAGCTCACTGACACGCGATATTGCCTCAACAACGTCGAGATCGAGTAATTTTAACTTGCCGTGATTCGGTCTCGTCGAGTATACACTCGATTCGACTATAAAGCCATAGATTCGACATTTATTTAATCATTTATATATGCCCAAAAAAACTTTCATGAGTGGTTTAATGACTTGATCTGAGCTTGATTTGACTCGGAATGAACCAATTTTGATATCATTTTGTCTGTCTCATTGATCTGTTCTGTTTGAATATAACTTTGCTGAAATCAGTGCTTTTGATGACTCTTAATTGCAGTTTAAATGTTTCTTGCTGAAAAGATTATCTCGAGATTCATGATAGACGATAAAAAATTATTAATGGCGTATCAATACGTAAAGATTTTGACGGTAGACAAATTAAGTTAAATCTAAATACATAGGAAGCGGGTGGTATATATATGATTGCCCCCCTATAAAGTATATATTTACATACAGACCACAACCTCATGATACTTGAGGCCCAAGCATCCACTACAAAATAAAAACAGCTAATATGACAAAATTAGTGCATGAATGTGATGGGAAGTGTGGCCCAAAAATCAGATAAGAAAATTAATAAAGAAATTTATTTGAAAAAAATCAACTTAATATAAAATATAGTTTTCGATATATATATATATATATATATATATATATATATATATATATATATATATATATATATATATATATTCTCTCTATAGAGAATTTTTTAACTTATATAACTAATTAATTTTATTAAATTATTAAAATTGTTTTTTTCAAAAAATCTCCTCAATCCTCGTCATGCATAGTTGTCTTATTTGTTATAACGTTCTTATGATTCGTTTCTAAGTAGCGTATGATACCGAACAAGTAATGACGCCTATTTAAAAACTGCGTTTTGATAGCTTTTTTCAAAAGTTCGCCATTGTAATACCACTATCGTTGTTCAGAACGTCAAACAATAAATTCATACCTACTTCTTATGTTCGTTGCTGCCCCAAACAGTTCCTTAATCAATCCTACCTATTGTTCAATTTTTTTTTAATCACTAAAAAATATTATAAATATATTATAAAAATGGTTCTTAAATTCTTACCTTTCCAAAAAAAAATATATTATTATATAAACTTTATATGTCCGGTTCTATGACCCTTTTCACGAGCATTTCCCATTTGGCAACAATGGATAATCCCAATTAATTTTTTTTTTTTTGTAATTTATAATTACAAAAATCTAACTTATTTTTAAACTTATTTGATATTTTTTTTTGTGATTTGGCCTTCTATTTTATTTTATAAAAAACTGCCAATAAATTTCTAGGGTTCTTATTATAATTTGCATAAAAAAAAGTCCAATTTTACAAAGAAAGATTTACATATATATCACTATCTTCCAATGTATTTACATATCTAAATTCTAAATTTCAGTTAAAATAGTAATATTTTTCATGTGATGTGAAAGATTTGAGTGGTGTAAATATAAAAAGCAAAGTTTCGGGGTTAGATTTATAAATAGATAGGAAATGAGGGGCGTGTATGTAAATGCCCACTTTTTATTAAATGAAATTCATAAATTTAATATTATGCGCGTGTAAAAGGTCAAGGGAGAGTCTAATTCAACTCCTTTGTTTGCTAACATGAGAACTCTAAATATCTACTTATTATCTAATTTGTTTTTGTTGTTACTCTCATAAATGTGAAGTATGAAAAATTCAAAGTGTATTTTTTTATTATTTTATTTTTTATTTTTTAATGGGTCGAGATCAAATTCAAGTCAGAGGGGTCTTACGACTTACATTGCAATTGCCTACCAACTTGCCACCATAAGAGCACGACATTTCAAGTGTGTTTTAACATATATATATCTTGTACGAGTCGATCGCAATCCAAATTAGAATTGATCTTGGTGAAATAGAATTAATTCTTGTAAACATGGTTCAAAAACACATGGTTGCCTGCAAAGCAGAAACTAATATTTCTGTGATAGACTTACAATATGTTTCGTGTCATTTGACGAGTTTTGTCATCTTCAAATTAAATGAAGCGGTAAATAGCAAACACACAAGCAAAGTGCAAGAAAA
Organism: Papilionanthe hookeriana x Papilionanthe teres; assembly: GCA_022702705.1. Lineage (NCBI taxonomy): Eukaryota > Viridiplantae > Streptophyta > Magnoliopsida > Asparagales > Orchidaceae > Papilionanthe > Papilionanthe hookeriana x Papilionanthe teres. The sequence goes on from CM040438.1 coordinate 37,176,965, forward strand.
TATAATAGAATAATAATGCTTTAATAATTTACAAAATATAAATAAGATCATATTATAGGTGAATACTCAAACCCTAATCTCCGCGTTAAATGGGGTCCTTGATCCATAAAATTTTCTTCATTGCAAAAGAAAATAACTGTAATTTTCATCTTGACCACACAAACTTATAGCTAAATTTTCATCATGAACAATAAGGGAGATAGAGTATTTGTTTTTACATGTGTTGAATTCTAAATTGTCCTTTATAAAAATGCCCCGAGAGTTTAGGATTGAGCGAAGGAAGGAAGAGGGAAAAATAGTATAACAAATCAGCAGTTCTCGTAGAGAGTCGGTAAAATGTACATTTATTTATATTTTTACGTATTTTGTATAATTACATAAATAATAGAGCAATTATGAAACCGCTCTTGATAGAATTGATGTTGTAATTAATTGTGTGAATTTCATACTATATGTGTATTATAATTTGAATTTTAACATAGCAGTGACTCGGCAAATCAATTTGACTTGAATTTAGCTGACTTAGGTGCTGGTTGTGTGACTACTGGGCCATGGATTGGTCGCCCGAGGCGCTCAGTGATTATCAATCTCATCCTTCGTGGAAAAGGCAGGTCGACAGATTCGTAGTGATAAAGGATTCCCGCCTGCACCCCAGTCGACCAGAACTGTCAGCATGGTCTGCCGTTCGAATCTCTCACCATGGTATGTTGGTCGATTCCTGACTACATGGTTGGCAGAACGATGGTAGGACATCTTAATTGTCTAGCTGTTATCTGGGTCGTTAGAACGCTTTGAGATTCGTGCTGACAGTTGTATTGTATAAAACATGATTATACTAAATTACAACTTCTGTAACATTGATCAGAGTTATCATCAACAAAATCTTAAATTTGGTCGTGCAAAATAGTAATATTTGGCACATGCTATCACAGATGACTTTTCTTTCTTTGAATTATAATCTCTTTGACTTGGACTTAAGTCACTATATATAATTAATTTTTCAATTCTCTGGGAAATTCTCTAAAGAGTACCTCTTTTTATCATTTTTTCACATTCAACCTTGAGTCAACATTCAAGTAACATTTATGTTATGTTGTAATGGCAACCATGGATCCAACATATTAGAAATCTCAACAAAATATTACTAAAATAATCTTAGAAACATAAAATGTTCACTAAAACTTTGAAAAATGAATAATTTACATATCATACCAATCCATAAATTGAGGACCTCAGGTCGGTCAAATGCCTTGTTGACACATATACCAACAACACAATAATTAATTTGCATGCATGCCCTCCCAAGTCAGGTTTGTAATTAAGATTGAAAATGAAAGAACTAGATATAAATCAAATATAATCACCACTTAGAGCTTTAATTTATGAACATAGAGAATTAATTCTTCTTTATTCACAATAATAGAGCTTTATATTGAGTATTAGTTAAATATTATTCTCATTTCAAAATAAATATAATGATTATTAATGTGACCTCCATAAAATTTAATTCAAGAGATCATAAAATTTATACTAACTTTAAGTGTTGCCGAAATGAGAATGGCTTGGTGGATGAGTGGCTTTACACTTAGAGACAATGAGAAATGAACATATTCGTGATAGGGTTGGTGTAGCTCCAGTGATGGAGAAAATTAGATATAATCATCTTAGATGATTTGGTCACATTAAACGTCGACCATCTGATGATCCGATCAGAAGAGTAAATGTTTTAGATTCGACTTATATTAAGAAAGACATAGACTTAGGAAGACTTGAGCTTATTTTATAAAAAATGATCTTAAGTTAGTAGAATTAAATGTTATAAGACACTAAATAGGCTGCAATGGAGAAAACAGATCCATATAGCCGATCTCACTTAGTGGGATTAAGGCTTTGTTGTTGTTGTAGATCCTAATCTGTATTTAACTAAGATAAATTTTATAGCATCAAATTAATGTAAAAATAATAATATTTTTATAGCAATACTAAAAGAAAATTTATGCTGCACTTATTTCAAAATAAATCTAATACTTTTAGAACACATCTCCATCAGAATATCATGACTCAATTTTTTTCTCAGTGATAAATATAATATTAATAATAATATTAATTAATTATACACAGTAAGATTAAGCAGATTTAATCCCTATTATAGGATAATTAAGACGAGATAATTAGCTAATGACACAGGTGTTTGGGAGATTTTCATCTATGGGTCGGACATAGTAATACTGATTGGACATGTAGGGAGGGTACTGATAATAAGACTGATAGGCTTTGAGCAACTCAGACATCTGGTCTACGGTTGGGTTATTTTTCTTCTCGCCGCCGCCACCGCCGCCGCCACCGCCGCGGCCACCGCCGCCGCCACCCACCGCCGCCGCCACCCACCGCCGCCGCCAACGCCCTCTTTTGTTGGTCGTCCGACCGAAAAGAGCTCAGCTTTCCAGGACTTTCTTAGCTTTATTACTATATCGATGGGATCGACCTCGCCCGTCACCGTCATCTTCCTCTCCTTCATGTCCACGGAGATTGATTCAATCCCTGCGGTTTATGACTTTAGTTCACAGTTTTTAAAGCAGAGAGAGAGAGAGAGAGAAGGAGACCTGTGAGGGTTGAGACGGCATTCAAGGCCTTGCGCTTGTCTTTGTCGTCGTGGAGATCGAGTTTCAGAACTGTTTTCTGCAAAAAAATTAATCAAAGATGAGAGCTTTAATAAGAAAATGAATATAATCCATGAGAGGGAGAGAGAGGGAGAGAGAGTTGATTTGTCGTTGTTGAAATTGAGGGAAGAGGGAAAAGATGGCTCCTTTTTAAAAAAAAACAGGGGAGAGGCTTTGGGAAGAATATCTTATTTGATAATATTGATGATCCTAGTGGATAATTAACGAAATAGACATCTTTCATTCACAGCAAACTGAAAATTCCATTTCTCCATCTTCAACAAATGCACAGAGGAGAGGATTAGGGACAAAAGAAGGGCTGTTTTTCTTTACTTAATAGCAGTGGAGTGTAGCAGGAAGGCAAAAATGAATCCTTTTTTGGAGCTAGAAGAAAAGAGCCAAAAAAACAAATCTTTGATTCAATTTGGTGGAGAACTAACCTTCATTTCTTCAAATCCAACTGCCGTTCAGGAGGAGAGAGAGGGAGAGGGACAAGGAGAGGGAGAGGGAGAGGGAGAGAACGTACCCATCTGCATGTTTCTCTTTCAATATCCATCCAATACTCTCCAAATAACCTACCAATACTCAATAATCAATACCCATCCAATACCTTCATAACCAATATCCTGTAAATAACCTCTCAATACCCTCCCAATACCCTCAAAATAAAGGTACCGGGAGGGTATTCCGCACCGTGCGTTCTCCGTATGTAATAATTTCTCGAGGGAGAGGGAGGGAGGTGGGAAGAGAGGAAAGGGCAAAGGATTTAGAAATATATGACTCACGATGAAATCTTCTTGGGAATTCTCGAATATTAATAATTTTTTGAGGGATAATTACATAGATAGCACCTGAAAGATTCTTATTTACAAATAAAACATTTAAGTGATTTATTGTAATATTGTACCCATGCATTTACATATTATGAATTTTTATATTTGAGTGAGAATTTGAAAAATGGATAAAAGAGGGTGCTAGATTTGTAGTTGCAATTGTTCAATTTAGATTTGTCCTGTAAGACATGCCTAAATCAGAGCGGTATGAATCATGACGGAAAAAAGAAAGAGACAAAAAAGCGAAAAAGAAAGAGCATGTATAGACTTGCCTTGCAGGATAGAAGTGGGGTATTCCGAATGTCTTTTACTCTTTTTATATATTAAAAATAAGGGTTAAATTGTGAATTGAATAGAGTTCTACAAACATGAGAAAAGTCAAGAGTGAATATCCTCTTTTCTACATGCCATGTGCTTCCTACTTATAGAGGAAAGAGGGACAAGTCTAAAATTACATGTTTGACTCTACTTTAATGGGGATGTTACGGGTTATTATTATATTTTTATTAATGCGCCGCTTTAATATGAGAATTATAAATCTTTATCGTGTCTTTTGATAGTCTGCGCTTTACTAGCAGAATTACAGTTCTTTATGATGTCTTTTTATATTTATAATTGATTTTCGGTACCTTTTAGTCATCTATTATTTATTTTGACCGCTAGATTATCTTGAGATTCATGTAGACCTTTTTTGGTGTACATATTAAATTCTCTAATTTTCTTGCTTTTTAATAGTAACGACAACGTTAAGGACAAGAAAATTTTGAGTAAAAAATATGATTACATGAATCACCGATGATACTTCATGTTCAAGCTCTCTTTGTGCTCTGTTTTGACATCTTTTGCTTTATCTCTCCAGCTTAGAAACAATTTTCTCTAAATCAACTCTTTGGTTGATGTTGTGTTCAAGTATTCACTTGCGCTGATTTGGTTGCTTGTGTTGACAGGTGAGTCAACTTCTGGAGAAATCACTGGTCATAATACCATCCAGCTCAAGTGTTAGCCTTTGTCTATCCCATATGCTTTTCGTTTGCGCTCCTTCAGAGGGGAGAATTTTGTTTGCTTACCCCTGAGGAGAGATTTTTTCGTTTACTCGCTCTCGGGAGAGGGCGGGTTTTTTTTTTTATTGTTTTGGAGGAGAGTTTTTTGTTTGCTTGCCCCATAGGGGAGTCTTTTATTTGTTTGCCCTATAGGGGTATATTTTTTTTTGCTCACCATGTTTGCTAACCATGGGAGGGAGTCTTTTGCTCGCACCGGAGGGAATTTTCTTTTTATTACTTGCCTTAAAGGGAAATATTTTGTTTGCTAGCTCTGGAGGGGAGCTTTTTGTTTGCTCGCCCCAGAGGAAAGTATTTTATTTACTCGTCCTGGAGGAAATCTTTTTGTTTGCTCACTCTGAACGAGATTTTTTTTTACTCGCACTGGAGGTGAGTTTTTTATTTGCTCGCCATTGGGGTTTTTCTTCGTCCTAAAGGGGAGTCTTTTGTTTGCTTGCCACACATGAGAGTTTTTTGTTGTTAACTTCTTGTCCGCTCACTCGGAACTGAGATCCCCGAGTGTCAGTTAAACCTAATTCAACGTTAGATAAATTTGTGTCCTTGTGGAGTAACACCCTCTTTATTTGTTGAATCAAGTGTAGGCCGCTCGGAATTGGCCGAGCGGTGCGTTGGTATGAGCAATCGACTTGATTCGATCGTTTGGAGCTGGCCATCCATTTTGCAGATATGCTAGAAACAACGTTTCTGGCTCCAGATATGTTGTTGCATGAACTTCTTAACGCGTTTTCTGTTAGGAATGTCTTTGAGGTGTACTTCTCCTCGTTGGTGTCGCTTCACATTTTTGTTGATAGCATACTTCACACTCACTGTACTTTTTGGATGTTGAATCCAAATTCATCCCGTGTGGCATGCCTATGGATTAGAGCGGTCGTGATCTTGATGGAGAAAAAAAAAAGATAGAGAGGAGAGAAGAATAGACTTATCCCGTAGGTGCGAAGTGGGTATCCCTAGGCTCTTTGGCCTCTTTTATATATTAAAAGTAGCGATTACATTGAGAAGGGGAGAGAGTTCTCCCTACATGAGAAAAATCAAGTGAGAATAGCTCTCTATTTGTAGGAGAAATATGGAAGAAGTCTAAAATTACATGCTTGCCCCTACTTTAATAGGAGAGTTCTAGGTTATTATTATATTTTTATTAATGCCTCATTTTAATGAGAGGGTTACATGTCATTATGATGTATTTTTATAGTACACATTTCAATAGAGGATTTACAGGTCTTTATAGTGTTTTTTTTTTATAGTTATAGCCAATTTTTGACATTTTTTAGTCCTTTTATATGGACTTTTAGATTGTCTTGACATTCATGCAGACCACTTTTAGGTGCACACAAACGAGAGAATTTTACATACGGAGTACGTACGCAGCTCTGCATGCGGACTCCAGTAATATGTCCTCATGTGTGCTATTTTGGACTTACCTAAAAAAATATTAAAGTAAAACCACGAAGGTTATTGAAGTGAAACCACAGATGTTATTGAGAGGGTTATTGGGAGTTATTGACAGGTTATTAGAGCATTAACTCCAATAAAGCCGCAATAACTCCTCAATAACTTCCATAAATCACTAATAACCTCCACGGTTACACTCTAATAACCCTCTCCGCAGACTATACAAAGAGGGAGGGAGTTCTGGCAATGATTTGAGGATTGGAATTCTTTCTAAATATAGTAAGGTGAGGGATGAGATGGCCGACAAAGAAGATGGCAGGCACTCTAGGTTATCAAAACTACCTATATACAACTGAGACAAAGAGGGAGGGAGTTCTGGCAAAGATTTGAGGAGTGGAATGCTATATAATTCTAAACTTCTGAGGGATGAGATGGCCGAAAAAGAAGATGACATGCACTCTAGGTTATCAAGACTGCTTATATGCAGACTATACAAAGAGGGAGGGAGTTCTGGCAATGATTTGAGGAGTGGAATGCATTTTAAATTTATATACTCGAGGGATGAGATGGCCGACATAGAAGATGGCAGGCATTGTAGGTTATCAAGACTCTTTATATGCAAACTATACAAAGAGGGAAGGAGTTGTAGCAATGATTTGAGGATTGGAATGCTTTTTAAATCTAAACTGTTGAGGGATGAGATGGCCGACAAAGAAGATGGCAGGCACTCTAGATTATCAAGACTCTCTATATACAGACGAGACAGAGGGAAGGAGTTCTGGCAATGATTTAAGGAGTGGAATGCTTTCTAAATGTAGACTGTTGAGGGATGAGATGGCCGGCAAAGAAGATGTCAGGCACTCTAGGTTATCAAGATTAGTTAGAGATAAATGAGACAAAGAGGAAGGGAGGTATGGCAATGATTTGCGGAATGGAATTCTTTTTAATTCTAAATGGGTGAGGGATGAGATGGCCGACAAAGAAGATGGCAGGCACTGTAGGTTATCAAATCTCCATAGAGTCAGTGAATTCAAGGAGGGAGGGAGTTCTGGCAATGATTTGAGGAGTGGAATTATTTCTAAATGTAGATCTTGGAGGGATGAGATGGCTGACAAAGAAGATGGAAGGCACTGCTATGATTCCAGGTATTGAAGACGTAATTTTTTCAGGGAGGCGGGGATATGGAGAAGCTGCTGGAGTTGAGGAACTTTTTCAACACGTAGAATCTCGAGTGAAGAGAGGCGTTCCAATGAGGAAGGGAGAGACTGCACGGATTCGAGGCCTTCAAAGCTCAACTCAGGAAGGGATGAGCTAACGTGCGGAAACCACTGCTCTGCCTCAATTGTAAAAGAAACCAGCGCATCATTATTACAAATTCTCAGCTTTTTCAAGGAGGCGGTACTTACCATTGGCAACAAGGATGGGTCATCTATAACAGCTTCACTGAGAATAAGCTGGAATTTCTCAATGCCACTCGCCTCTTGTTGCAGTCCACCAAGAGAAATCAGATTGGGGCTACCTTCAATTCTCAATTTTCCTACATCTGCCAGAAGAAGAGATGTGATGTTTGGACACGAAAGGACCTTCCATCCGATGTTTCGTATCTTCATTTTCTTGAGCTTAAAAGGCAAATAGGGCAACTCCAGCAGATTTGAGCAGTTATCGAGGAAGAGTTCAGTTAAGCAAGGAAAGAAACATTCATCTGCTGCTGCTCCTGCTCCATCAAACCAATCCTCCAATACTTGTAATCCCTCCATATTTAGCACCTCCAACGATGGAAACACAGAAACCTTGTCATTCCCATGGAATTTATGGTCAAGCCGCATTGCTTTTGGCATATTACGAAGATACAGTGACTTGAGGTGGGGAAGCTGCCCAAAAGCTGGAAGAGTTTCCCACTCTGAGCACCCGTTCAGACAGATGTACTCCAGATTGGAGATCAAATCTGCATCGTACATCCATGTTGCACATCTTACACCCTTGTGTGAATATATGGACAAACTTTTTAGATTTTTGTATGGTTTAAGATTTTCAAGCACATTCACATCCAACTCAGAATTGACATTCTCCTGTCGGCTTCCAAATTCCTCTTCCTGTTCATTAACAGAATTGCCCCAATTCAAGAATAACTCTGTGAGTTTTCTCTTCTCAAATAATTTTGCAGTGCAAGCCTCGCTAGTATCCTTCACATTTTCCAGAAAATGTATTTTTAATTTGCGCAACTCGCTCATATGTTCCAACTCCCTAATTCTATAACCATTCTCATTCTTAACATTAAACTCATGTAATTCTTGAAGTGACCTTAATTTCCCAATTCCACGTACACTAGAAAATACATTCGGGGGCACTTCCAAGTAACGCAGATTAGAAAGATTACTCACATTGCCAGGCAAGAAATCATCAGAGCATATATCCCCATCCATTTTATTATAGATTATGAACCGCAAATGATAAAGACTGCTTAGAGATCTTGGCATATGAGTGATAGATGCAGTAAGATTCAAATATCGAAGATGTCTCAAATTTTTAATAGCCTCAGAAATCTTTTCCTGCCATGGAGAGTCTATGAACAATAGTCGAATCTTTCTCGATGCTTCAAAAATTTCAGTAAGTATTTCAGTAAAACCTTCATCATCGGTTGTCAAAAAAAGAGAATGTAGGTTTTTAACATCTTTGATCATTCTCAACACTTCTGGATTTTCTGTTTCAACAAATAAGTGTCGAACATATTTAGGAACATTAAAAGATAAAACATCATCTCCCACAAAGCTTAAATATTCCTTTGAAGAAATAGACCGTGCCAAATCGTGTAATAAATCATGCATCTTATAGTATATTATCCCATGATACTCAAACTCATCAAAGAAAGATATTCTTACCAAATCATCAAAATACCTTCCTCCAATATCTTCCAAAGTCTCTCTTTCAATAGAAGATTCCTCCTGAATGAAACTCAATGCAATCCACATTCGGACTAAATCATCTTTATCAAACTCATAATCTTTTGGGAATATGCCGCAAAATGCAAAACAATTTTGTAGAGGTTGTGGCAGAAACGTAAAACTCAAACTTAAGATATCAAAAAGTTGATTGTGACCCGATTCTGGTTTTACGCTTAGAACATTTTCTTCTAAAATTTTCATCCAAAAGCTCTCATTCAAGTTAGAATTGAGAACACCACCAATGACCTTTGTGGCCAATGGAGAGCCTGAAAGCTTTTCAACTATCGAAGTAGCAATGTTTGTTAATTTTTTATGAGCACTAGGGTTCCCTACACCAACAAATGCATGGGTCTTGAGTAGTTTCAAACACACATCTTCCTCCAAGCCCTTTAATGGATAAATTTCTATATTCTTACTAATCACACTTGCAATCGCCAATGCAATTGTATTCATCCGGGTAGTCAACAAAATTTTACTTCCCAAACCTCCATAAACTAGAGGGCAGAGTACATTCTCCCATTTGCTCATATCGTCCTCCCAAATGTCATCCAGAACAAGCAAAAACTTTTTCGATTGTACGACAGATTTAAGACTCTCTTGAAAGGTAGCGAGTGACTCCGAACGAGGCCTTTCCTTGTTAAGAAATCCCAACATGTCTGCAATGATCGTTTTTGCATCAAAGTGGTTGGAAACACAAACCCACATATTCAGGTCAAATTCCTCTTTCAGTTCTTCATAGATGTGTTGCGAGAGAGCTGTCTTGCCCATGCCACCATCACCCACTATAGATAGAAAAGAAATATTTTTGTACAGAGTTGGGCTTGCAATATGATTTGGATCTTCATTTGTTGACTTCCTCAACCACTGCATAACAAAATCCTTCTCCTTGTCTCGACCGATAAGAATAGTTTTAGGCAAAGGTCCAGTTTCACGATCTTTGCACAACTGAACCTCCAGCTTCTGCTGCTCCTGCTTTGCGTTTTGGATGAGAGGATAGAAAGTACTGACCTCGGTTGAAGCTTGATCAAGTTTCTTCACAACTGCCTCCAGTCTCCCCAAGTTGTGATCAATTTTGAGAGCTCGTTGGCAGACTCTACAAAGTAATCGAGCAAGTTTTAAAAATAATTTATTGAATGAAGAACACACCTCTGTTTCCTCCATGTTCAGCTCCAGTTGTTCTTCAAGCTTCACGTACTCAAAGTCATCAAGAACATCATCTGCCTCATCGATGACATCTCGCAGCTGCCAGATCAAGCTGTTGAGTTCTGAGTTTCGATCTCTGATCTGTGCTTGGTTGGAAACAGAGACGACAGCTTGGACCTTGGGGTGGTTTTCTCGCAGTCTTTCGAGCTCCTCCTTCATGCCCGTCTGCCATCTATATTGATCTTGCAGGTAACCAGGTAAAGCGGTGATGAGATTTTTCATGATTGGGCCAACATACCAGTCTGCCATGGCACAAATCAAGGTTAGGAGGAGCAGAGACGGTGGAAGAGAAGAAAAGAAGAGTGTGAGGAGGACGGAAGTAGGTGGCATTGCTATGAAGGATGCCTAAAGTATTATAAGTTAAAGAAGGTGTGGTTTCCTGTTGACTCTCATTGACGTAGAGCCATTGATGTGGTAGTGGATTGCTATAATGGATGTGTGGCGGAGGATGGAAGGAATGGCGTTTAAGTATGCGGGTAAGTTAAGATGTGGTTTCTACTGTGTAATAAATTAAAGAGTAGGATTTTAAACTACTAATATTATTTAACTAAAAAAAATATTAATTCATACAACTTAATATAATTTGCGATTTAAATTTATATTATTTAATTTCTTTCATTAATTAAGCAAAAATAATTAAGAAAACTTTAATCAGAATTTAATTTAATTTAATTAATATTTTTTTATTTAATAACTAAATATTATTTAAAAATATTAATATCAACAACAACAATAACAACAAGCTTTTATCCCACTAAGTGGGGTCGCCTACATGAATCCTTCTTCTCCGTTGAGTCCAATTGAGCGTCATATTTTCATTTTATTATAATGAATTAAGATCATTTTTTATACAATATGCCCAAGTCTTTCTAGGTCTACCTATGTCTTTCTTAACATAAGTCGAATTTAAAACATTTGCTCTCTTAGCTGGATCATTAAATGGTCAACGTTTAATATGACCAAATCATCTAATGAGACGTTTTGATAGCTCCCGTCACACAAAAATGACACAGATCAAGGTTAAGAGGAGGAGAGACGGTGGAAGAGAGGAAGAGAAGAGATTTAAGAGGAAGAATTGCTACAATGGATGTGGGGTGGGCAATGAATTCCCACCATGATTTCCTCGTATATTGTAAGTTAAGAAAGTGTTTTAGTTTTTTAACATTACAAATATTAATTAATTAAGAAAAATCATAATTGATATTAATTAATATAGTTTGTTATTTAAATCATAATTCAATTGACTTTGGCTCGGACAGCTATATCAGGTCGGAAAAGTGGGCCTCATAATCTTCTATCTCTTGCCTATCTTTCGTTGTGCTTTTATTTTTTGGACCTTCAGATCTCTTCGATCAAAATTTTATCCTTCCCGACATACAATAATAATTTTTCCTCAGTTGAACATCCATGAAGTTCACACCAGCAAGGCACAACATCGCCACCATGTGAGGAATTCCAGAAATTAGGATATAAATATATATTCAAAAAATTGTGCAAAAATTTTGTTGTTAATTATGTTACTTTTTCACTAAGAAACCAAAAGTAGCGTATACTTTAGCATACTTCTAATGTAATTTTGAAGGCACAATTACATGGATACCACCCAAAACCTATGTATTCACATATCCAACAACTAAATATTACTTTTAACATTTATACTAACTAAATCTTTCATATCCCATAAAAACATTAATATTACAACTTAAAAAAGGTAAAATACTCTTTTTTTCAAGCATATGTAAGGTGTTATACTTGTAAAAATTTAATTTTGGGTGTTGATATGTAAATACATAGAATTTGAGTGGTATGTATTTAAATCTTCCTCTTTATTTTGGGCTCGCCCGATGAAAACAGAAGACCATGAGACTCACTTTTCCAATCGAGAAAAAGTGTCCAAGCCAAAACCAGTAATGTCAAAGTTGACCGAGTCACGAGGAGGACAGAAAGGTGATAAAATCATCCAAATCCGGACAATTTGGTCCGAAGTGATGCAAAGAGACGTCTGAGCCAACCACCACAAAGAAGTTGACCCAAGGGAAGATCTAATCTCTCAGTATCTCCATTCATATCAGTGAAATTCAGAAGTCTCTTCGCCTATTATCAAGAGTTGATCCGAGGAAAAATCCAGTTCCACAATATCAACACATCCCACGGATGCCCCTGAGACTCTTCATCAGGGATCAAGAGCTGACAATCAGATTAGATCAGCCAAACGGCAATACCGATCGAGTCTAGCAAACTTAACCGACCCTATCGACTTAAAGTCAAACAAGCTTAGTGAACTGAGCTAGCGAGCAGCCAAGCGATAGGCTCACACGTATAAAGTATCAAGAATACCCTATACATTCCACAATCCCATTAAAGCTGGGTAAAATATAACATCAACATATTAAACTGTCCTCATATAAATAGGAAGATCATTTCATAAATAATACATGACATACTACTCCTCGTTATTGTTCACTCCTCTCTCAATCTCTCTCTCTCTCTCTCTCTCTCTCTCTCTCTCTCTCTTGTCTTACATTTTATTCTTTAGAATGTGATTCACAGACAAATCAAGATTCGACAGTAAAATGCACATAATTTTGCATTTACTTATATATAAATTATTACAGACTTTTCTAAATACTTTGCATGCTTTTTTTTTTTTTCTAAATTTTTTCTGTTCAATCATGAGTTCATTTAGATGTGAAACATTGGCCATTGTTTAAATTAATATATTATTTATATTTTATCTGCCCTCATAGTAAGTGTGCTCCATGATATAGAAATTAATGCCTGTAAATAGAGATATTATATAAGCTATTTACTGCCAATGTGTATTAGAAAAATCACAGCGGTGGGCTAAAAATATTGCACGAGAATTTATCATACACTCAGATAAAAAAATAAAAATCAGTATAAACACTAAAATTTTTATGTGGAAAACTTGTGAAGTGGAAAACCACGGTGCCCGGTCTAGTTGGAGAGATCTACTATAAATTGGAGATTACAAGTGTGGTACATTGTCTTACAGGGAAGAAAGAGTTCCCAATCTTCTGAACTACAAATTCAGTGCGCGGATGAACTTGTCGCAAGGAATGGGCAGTTACTGATGGTGATCGATCGTGGTAGGCGAGTAGTCTTCAACGGTAGATGGCAGTTGTCAATGATTGCAGGAGTGATGTTGGACTTCAGCATCTTCTTCAAGTTTCAAGCTCTTTTTCATGCTTCAAACTCTTCTCCACCCTCTCGTGAGAGAGGTAAGGCTCTATTTCTATAGTCCAATTGCAATTAATGTAGGAATATGAATCACTTTGATTGGACGACTCTGACAACTTCCCTTGATCAAATTGTGTTTGATGGACATTTGAGTTGTCCTAGCGATGTCTGTATTGAGCAATTTAGGGATGATTGGATTCATCTTGTTAAGCGGCTCGGTTCGACTATGGGCTTGCCCGATTCGGAATCCATTTGGATTTTTAAATGTCTGAAAAGCTTCTAAAAATAGTTTAATGTCTTTATCAGAGCTGGATCTGACTCAAATTGGACCAATTTTGATATCATTGGGTCCCTCTCGTTGAGCCGATCAATTTGACTATAAGCTTGCTGAAACCAAAGTTCTGGATAAATATTTATCAAAGTTTGAATGTTTCTTGTTCAAAGAGGTGCATTGAGATCCGTGCAACAACTCGAGATTCATGCATCATGATGAGAATTTCTTGAATACGTATCAGTTGCCCTCTATTTTCAGACAAGATCAATTTTATTGTCTGAAAAATATCAAAATTTAAAATGCTTTATATTTTTATTTATGAATATATAGATATATATAATTTATATTACTGTTTTGATGCAATATAAGAATAAATACATACATATATTTGTTAAAAACACACGAATCTTGCATGTGATATAATTTTGGAAGAGAATAAAAAAAGGGAACAACAAAACGGAACTTCAATAATTTTTGTGCATGTGCTATGATACGGTTAAAATATAAAGAATATTCTTTCGCATATTGGAAAGGTTGGAGACAATGGGAAAATTCTATGAAAAGGGCCTATGAATAAAAAACACAAATTGTAACCAATTTTCAAAACTAAGACTGACGAATTATAGATAACGACAAAGCTTTATTTATCGTAAAAGACTTACAAAAACTTTTATTTTTCACGTTACAAATAAAATTAAACAACTCTATATATATAGGCTCAATCTAGTGGCCGACATGAAAAATATAAAATAAAATACAATAAACTATAAAAAAAATTAGATTCTGTCTTACTGAATGAAAATAAGTCATGAGCGTTGTTCCTCGGGATTCAATAATGAAGATGCTATTGTACTAAATTGAGTTGGAAAGTTGCATTTGATAATGGTGGGGTCTATCCTATTTTTTTTTTTTTTAATAATTATTATTCTATTTTTTGGATGATTGTCATGTGCATATTATCCCAATTTTATGACACATCTTCGCTAGCTATTGATGTCCTATGATCTTGATTCATTTTAACTTTCGACTTCAGAGAATAATTGTACAAGTTGCTTTTTCAATATTTTTTTAAAAATTTTTTTTGGCCGATTCATTAAAAAGTTTTCTTCAAAGTTGATTATACAGAGATTTAAATGCCGTGCATGACATTTTCTTTTAGTTCACAAGTTTGTTTTATTTCAAATAATATTTTTTATATTTTATTTGTTCTCGTATGAAGTGTGATCCGTGGGATAAAAATTTTTTTTGGCCGATTCATTAAAAAGTTTTCTTCAAAGTTGATTATACAGAGATTTAAATGCCGTGCATGACATTTTCTTTTAGTTCACAAGTTTGTTTTATTTCAAATAATATTTTTTATATTTTATTTGTTCTCGTATGAAGTGTGATCCGTGGGATAGAAATTAATGCTTGTATATAGAGATATTGTGTAAGTTATTTAAATGAATTTGATTAATTTATGATTTTGCTAATTAAATTAAAATTAGTTGTTATTAATATCGTAACTTTTTTTATTATTAATCAACTTATTAGTATGAGTTAATATTTTCTTAATTTTTTTTAATTTATATCAATTATTTTGATTAATTAAAAAAATTCATTCAATAACTTCTTGATCTAAGAGAAAATATAATTCAATTGTTTTATCTGCAACAATAGGATGTGTGTTCATTCCTAGCTTCCTATATTACTCAAATAACAATAAATTAGGTCTAGGGGTGTAAATGAGTAAGCTCGCTCTGGCTCAGCTTATTAACAAGCTCACGAGCGGAGCTTATCGAGCCAGGAGCACAAGCTCGAGCTCAAATTTGAGTTTATTTATTAACGAGCTCGATCTCGATCTCGTCCTGGCTCGAGCTAATCGCTAGTAATTCTATGCATTTTTCGGTGAGCTATCATTGCATCATCCTCATCTTTCGGCCACAAATACATTCTCTGGCGAGCTCCAGTAAAAATTAAATTTTTAGTTCTAGCTTTTGAGTCGGCTATTGCCTTACAAACCGAGCTCGAGCTCACTATTGGAGCTGGATCTCGAGATCGAGCTCGAGTTCACAATTTGACAAACGAGCCAAGCTCGAACTTGACATGGCTCGAGCCCACCTCGACTTCTTTACACCCCTAAATATGACACAACTTCCAATGTATTTCTTAAAAGATATTTTTCTAAGTAGTGCCAACAAAAAGAGCTGCACGAAGGTTTACATATTCATCATAGTATTAAGGTTAATTTTTTATTAGTTGGTTGGATGTCATACTTTTTAAATACTAGTTGGAAATAAATTTTAGCAAATCAATGAAGTTATCTATGTAAAGAATTTGGGGGTCAAAATTTAGAGAAAGAGTTGGGGTTTTAAGTTTCAATATTACTAATATTAATTCAGATAAATTAATATTCTTTTTCTTCAAGTTGTTAAATAGATTTGACGATATTTTCATAAAATAAAAAAAAAAATTATTAATTAGAATTTCAACCACAATTAATTTAATTTAATTAGTAAGATTTGTCCTGATAACTTATCTTGATCAGACAGTATTTGATTGACATTTGAGTGTTTTAACGACGTTCGAATCGAAGCAATTTAACATCATTGGATTCTGTCTCGTCGTTGCCTTACTTCGACTATGGGCTCTCTCGATTCATAATCTATATGACCTTTCAAATATGCCTAAAATGCTTCTAAAAATGGTATAATATCTTGATGTGAGCCTGATTTAACTCGAATTGGACCAATTTTGATATCATTGGGTATGTCTTGTTGAGTCAATCAATTTGACTATAAGCTTGCTGAAATCAAACTTATGGATAAATATTTATCAAAGTTTAAACGTTTCTTGCTCAAAGAGGTGCATTCAGATCCATACAACACCTGGAGATTCGTGCTTGGTAATGGGAATTTGTTGATTGTGTATCATATACCTTCTATTTTCTGGTGAGATAAACTTCGTTATCCAAAATTATCAAAATTCGGACTACTTTATATTTTCATTTATGAATAAATATATATAATTCATATTACTGTTTTGATGTACATAAATTTGTTAAAAACCCACGACGTATCTTGGATTCGTTGGAGATAATGGGAAAGTTTATCGAAAAAGGCCTTCGGTTGAGAGATGCATCTTGGGGTGTATTCTAATAAGCATGCATGAGGTTTTAGAAAAGCATGAATAAAGTTTTAGAAAGTCTTCTTAAGAATTAAGAAAAAAAATAGATTCTTTTTTTAGTAGATGGAAAGAAGAGTCACGGGCAGATTAAATAATGAAGATGTTATTGTACTAGAATGAATTAGAAAGTGACATTTGATCAATATTGCCAAATCATGGTGGGACCTATCTCTTTTTTTTTCCTACTTAATTATTATTATTATTATTTTAAAGATTGTTATGTGATATCATCCCAATTTTATAATGCATCTTCGCTTGCAACTGATATCCTGTCATCTTGATTCATCTTACCTTCATCTGCAGAGAATAATTTTGCAAGTTGCTTTTGAATTTTTTTTTGAATTATTTTTTTAGCCAATTCATTAAGAAAATTTCTTTGAGGTTGATTATAAAAAGATTTAAATGTGTTTCCCTCTTTATAAGGATTTCTAACAAGTTTGAATTATTCTATTGTATAATATTATTTATAGATATATCTGTTTTTTCAATGTGAATAACAATCACTAAATAAATTTACGATATAATGAATCATGATAAATTTTTAGATATCATGACCTGATTCATATATACATAGATATATATATTATTTATATAATTGTTTTGATGTAATATAAGAATAAATACATTCATATATTTGTTAAAAACTCACATATCTTGCACGTGATATGATATGGAAGAGGAGAAGAAGGGAACTAGAAAACGTAACTTGAATAAGCATGCGTAGTTCTTAGAAAAGCATGATTAACGCTTTAGAAAGACTTGCCAAGTCAATTAAAAAAATATATGTAATTATTTAATTATATGTGAATACAAAATCAAGTGTATCATTTGTTCATGAGTTACACCCTAAGAAATAGAGTGCAAAATATGAGAGAAAAAGGAGTGAACAATAATGTAGAGCAAGACATCATATCTTATTAATGAAATGACATTCCTATTTATAGAGAAGATGATACAATATAGCGATATTATATTTATGCTCCTACTTTAATTAGAGTTGTATATGATATTCTTAGTATTTTATATGTGTGAGCGTATTGATTGACTATTCTCTAGCTCTGTCGGTTGAGCCGAGTCAGCGTCATCAGTTGGTTGAGCTGTATTGTCAATTCTAGATTTCTGATGAGGAACCTCGACAACGTCCGTGTGATGGTGGTGGTATTGAGAAACTGTACTCTCTTATTTTTAGACTGTCAGATCTCTTTGGAATCAGTGCTGACACATTTTTGTTGTTTGTGTGTGTGTGGAGAGAGAGAGAGAGAGAGAGAGAGAGAGAGAGAGGCTGTGGGGCAGAGATGATGAGCATTAATAGGAGTTGGTTGGCATGTCAGATCAGAGAGAGAGAGAGAGATAGGCTGTGGGGGCAGAGATGATGAGCATTGATAAGAGTTCGTTGGCATGTCAGATCAAACAGGGTGGGGGAGCGGGATGAGTTGTTGGGTGAATATAAAATAAATAAATCATCCCCGCATGACAAAAAAACTTATTAAATAAATAATAAGTTTTGTTTCGTTTATGAATATATAGATATATTATTTATATTATTGTTTTGATGTAATATAAGAATAAATAGATAGATATATTTGTTAAAAACCCACGTATCTTTCATGTGATATGATATGGAAGAGAAGGAAATAATGTCATGCAAGAGAAGAAAAGTAGGGAGCTTGAGCACGGAACTTAGAATAATTATAAGTAAAGACCGAGCTTTATTAATTATAAAAGATTTAGTCTTACAGAAATGATTTTGATAGGAAACAACTTCACTCTTAGAGACTAGAACTTTTGGTTTTCACATCACAAATAGAACTAAACAACTCTGTATTTAAACTCAACTTCTAGTAGCGGACTTGAAAAATATAAAATAAAATATAATAAAAATAAAAAAATAGATTCTTTTCTTAATGGATGGAAAGTAGGGTCATGAGCGTACTTCTGGATTCAATAATGAAGCAACCAAGCCGGAATTTCTCGAGCACCTGCACATAATCAATCAAGCATGATTGAGTTAACATTCTCCATGCGGAGGATTTTGCGGGTATAATAATGATTTTAGCAAGAAAAGTGTCAAAATAATCCCCGACTCATCTCTATAAAAATGTCAATTTAGAAATTGAATCATTTAATGTATAGAAATTTACATATGTAGCACACAATTCTTATGTGTTTACACATCTCACACCTAAATTTCAAAGCCGATTTAAAAAGAGCTTGGGGACTAATTTGACACTTTTATAGACTACGGAACTGAAATGGCCTCAATCATAAAATCAACAAACAGCACAGGTCAAAAAGTTAATCCTCATTGTAATTATCATCACCTCTCAACAAAAAGAATCGAACAAATCAGAAAGATAACACTCATAGCTGCAGTCAACTTTAAAACCAAATTACCAGAGCAACATAAATTTAGAAATAAAATAAGATAAAATAGATATACAAAACTTGAATACTAGTTAAAAGCAGGATGAGATTTAGTTCAAGTTTGAGTAAAAGTGAAGAAAAACAAGGTGAGCAGATGTAGACGGTAGCTGGAGATTGTATTCATATGTTTAATTTGATATACCAATTCAATAATATGACAACTGCAATGAAGCTACACCATGCAACGAAATTAAAAAGAAGCAGTAAGAAAAACCAGAGCAATTGGTCAAAAACATGCATCATTTATTTTAAAAAGTAGAGAAACAAAATAAAAAAAGGGAAATTTACATATGGTACCACACTATTCTTATGTATTTACAAATCTAAAACGTAAAGTTTGATATTATGCTTATAACACCTTGGTGTCATAAACCTATGCAGGAAAAGGTGTGTTTTACTTTTGTAAAAGGTGGTGATAGTCGTATATTTGCCTGGTGCGAATGTAAATATGAATGTTTAGGTATTAGATATGTAAATATACAAGAATTGTGTGGCATGAATGTAAATGCCTCTAGAAAAAAAAATGCATTATCAAAATGATTATCATCACTTGGCATTATCAATTTATGTACATGGAGAACTACCTTCCCTGCTATGAACATGCGTAGAAGCATGGCCAGTAATTGGAGCCATTATTCCATACGGCGAACGTACGCAGTCCGCACGCAGCTCCCCAATACCCATCCAATACCCTCCCAATACCCATCCAATACCCACCTAATAGCCAATACACAATACCCAATACCCATCTAATACCCACCCAGTACCCTTAAAATCCCAATACCCATCCAATACCCACCCGGTACCCTTAAAATCCGCGCCCAGCGCTGCGTACGTTCTCCGGATGGAATAATTCGCCCAGTATTTGATACTCGTCGATCCACCAACAGCTGAGAAAGTTTTATGTTATAGAAAACAATCTATAGTTTATGAGGAATTATGAAATTAAGATTATTCATTACACTTTCTTTCGAACTTATATGTACTTCAAATATAAATTATAGTGCTATTTTGAGTATCTAGTAAGGTTTCAAAAGCAAATACAAATAATGAAATAAACCATTCAGCAGAAGTGAACATAGTGACTTGGGACTCACATGTGCTAGTCAATTGTAACTTTGTTCATATGTACAAAATACTCTTCTCAATTTTAATGTTATTGTGATGACTAACAAGCTGCAAGCGATGCCTTAAATAGTTAGTAAAAATGTCTTATTTTTCCTTTATTTTAGATGCATTCTATTTGCATTCACAGTTCTTCATGGCTTTCACTGCATAGTAAGAATTCTTGTGTTGAGGAATTTACTGTAAGAGGATAAAAATTAAGAGAAATTTACATAACTAGCACTCAATTCTTATGTATTTACACATCTCACACCTAAACTTTCCTATTGATTATCCTAGAAGACTAATGATGGAAACCACCCCATTTAGAACTTCGAACAACCTCTCAGTTTTTTTTGGAGGCCTCACATAGATGATTTCAAGCCATGCCCATTTGATTGAGTGGTTAGGACGACAAGCCATCACCATTTGGTTGAATGGCTAGGAGCACAAGCTATTACTATTGGGTTGAGTGGCTAGCACCAACGTGTAGAGGCCCAAAGGGAGCTCCCATAAGATCGAAACGCCTTATAAAATCCCTTCATGGCTTGTCCATGCACACATTCACACATTCGTTATACATAAACACCACAATTTACACAATCGACACACATAAACATCGAGATCCACGTCACTACCACTTACGTACATTGAATCGTTAATTAAAACCAAAATCAATTGTCAAGATGATCAACTACAAGCTGAAATTTAAATAAAACTAAATTTGATGTGTTTTTGACCTAATCATAAACGAAGTTGTCCAAATGATCCCGGATGGAGAAACGGACTGCGCCGGCTAGTCCACAACTCCGAAATTATCTAGAAATGACACCCATTTTTATATGGTTCCGTGCAGGTGCGGATTATGCACAAATCAGAGTTTTAAGTAATAATAATAATAATAATAATAATAATAATAAGCCCGCTTAAACCTAAAACTCACACACACAACCCCCATTTGGTCTAACCGAACCCTCCTCCTCCCGATTCCCTCTCTCCCGCGAGCAGCCGCACGCAACCCCTCTCCCTCCCCTTCGATCGCTCGCAACTCTAGCCGAACCATAACCGCGACGTTCTTCCCCTGTTTAGTTTAAAAGCCCTCGGGTTCGATCACACTCGCGTTGGCCGGCTCCCCCACTGTGCGTACAATGCCCTGACCGAACTCTTCTTCGTGAAGCCTCGACCCAATGACCCCACTGCTCCTCGCCACTCTTCCTGTATCCCCCTGTGCGCCACTTCCTCTGTGCCCGCTGCTCGCCAATTCCCCATCTACATCCATGTTGCCACTTCTCCCGTCCTTTCTTTGCCCCGCCTCATCTTCCAGGGAAGTTGGAGGTTGTTGCATTTTTGGTGAGTGATTTGCTGGTTGGTTCAGCATTTTGCGAGCTTGAGAGCTGTTGGAGTAATGTATTTTTTTTTTATTTCTTTAAAGGCTTGAGCAAGGTAATTTCTCCTCTCTTCTCTAACTGCTTGATGGTTCTGTCGATGGCCCGATTCCTTGTTAAGTTGTCCTGATGCTTTTGCTTAGTGTTCAACACCCTTGCTTGTCTGCTGATATATTGGCCCTGATGATTCCTACGGCTAAAAAAAAAAAAAGAGAAAGAAAGCAGAGGGAAACATCTGTGCTGTGATTCGGCTATTGCCTCTAGGCCTGATTTTCTTTTATGGATGACTTCTTTTTCACTTTGATGGCTTAGAGCATGCACCCTTGTGAAGTGTGTGCACAAGAATATATTGTTCTGATTCCGCCAAATCCTAACCCTTGGTTCTATGCATGTTGAAATATTATGCTGCTCAATCTAAAGCTGTAAGTTGGTTTAACTTTTTGCTAAACACAAGATTTGTCTAAAAGACGAATGTGGAACACCACCCACCACCATTACATTGCATAGCATGGCCCTACCAGCTTGCGGTTTGGTGAGGGTAAAAAAAAATGTCGTTCTTTCCAATCCTATAATCGTGGTGGTTTGGGATGCGATTAGTGCTGAATTGGAGTAATTGGGAATGTTTTTAAAAGTTGATTTAGGGGGTTTAATTGTTGCAGTGTTGAGTTGCAATTGACTAAAGGCAAAGGGGCATTCTTGTACTATTGCCCATCCTTTAAGCCTCTTGTTTAGGCTCCTTCTATTTTAAATGGATGAGAGTGGGTGAGGCTTTGGCTAAGGGTGAATGTGAGAGGCAAGTAAGGAATTCTGTCCAAGAATTGAAGAGAGGAAGATTAGCTTGGGAGGAAGGTGAGTGAGAGCATCTTGAGCGTCTCGGGAGCAAGAGTGAGGCCACAAAGATGAGGGCTCATCATAAAGCCTACGTACTTCTCAGTATTTGTCTTAAGAATATCGATGATTGCTTCCTCCCGTGGATGTAGATCCTTTTGGATCGAACCACGTAAATTGCTTGTGTTCTTTGTGTTTTGTTTGCGTTCTTTAATTTTCTAGCCAAGTCGTTTTTCCCACAACAATTGGCGCCGTCTGTGGGAAAATCCGTACTTCTTGGCATCCAAGAACTGAAGATTGCATAGAGGAGTTCAGCATTTGCATTTTCAGGCTGCAGCTGATTGGCGGCATTAACTTCCACCAATTTGCACAAGAAGAGACATTCGACATTCCATTCTCTCGGCTACAAGTCTTCGGCTGTTTGAGCATTGAAAGTCTTCATTTTCTTGGAAATCCAGTAAAGGAAGAAGAGCTCGACAACTTTACTGTTGTCAAGATAGGTTCCTGAGCAACAAAAATTCGGCAGTCCTTGTTACTGTTCTGCCTAGCGAGGAGTTTGGAATTCCAGGCTCTCGGAAGTGAAGCATCGCAGAAATTTCGGTAACTCTTGTAGGTGTCCTTCGGCAATTCCAGGTTCTTGAACAGGAAGGAACTTGGCTTGCAGGTTCTTGATCTGGTCCAGGTTCTCTCGGCAGTCCTAGAAGAGGAGTTCGACTCTCCTCGAACTGTACAAGAAGCAATCGCGGCGGGGCTGAGTCCCGCTTCGAAGGAAGCGAGGCACGACCGAGACTGGAGACGGAAGCGCAAGGGTTCGGCGCGCAGCAGGCGAGGCCAGCGGTGGAGCAGGATTTCCGTTCGGGTACACCAGGCAAGGCCGGCGATAAGGCCGAACGGTTCTGCGTGGGTCTCTGGCATCTTGGATCGCAGCGAGAACGGCGACGAGGCTCGCGACGAGCGCGGGGAGTTCGGCTAGGCGATTTTGGCCGGAGTGAGTTCGGTTCCACGTTTCGCGACGGTAGTTCGCGCAAGGAGCGACTTCGGCGGTCGGCGAGCGAGCCAACGGCTTGCGAGGGTCGTTCGGTTCTGGAACGCGAAGGAAAGAGCTGAGCTCGCACGGAAGTGACGGGAGCAGTTTACAAGAGCAAAACGCGACCAGCTGAAGGGCAGGGCTGTAGGCAGCAAGGAGTGGTTTCTTGGTGCTCAGCAGATCTTTTCTTGGCTAATTGCAGGGACCGCAAGGTGTTAGGCGGTTCAGTTGGAAGATCTTGGTGTTAAGAGATCTTGGCGGCGACAATCGGTTCCGCCAAATTCGACATCGAGAAATTTACCGGAAAGAACGACTTCGGCCATGGAGAGTAAAGATGAGGGCCCACCTGGCTCAGCAGGGCGTCGCGAAGCCTTGCAAGGTTCGACGAAGATTGCCGACCGACCCGACCGAGAAAGAGAAGAACGTCATTCCGGACGAGGCTCGCGCCCAACAATTCTGAGCCTGGGCGACAAAGTTCCGAGGAGGTGTCGAGGGAGACAACCGCACAATCACTCCGGGCTAAACTCGAGGTACTTTATACGACTAAATCTCCGGCTACCGTACTTTTTCTCGAAGCCAGCTTATACTCATTCAAAATGCATGAAGACAACCGCTTCGGAACAGTATCGACGAGTTCAACAAGATCATAGATGATCTTGAAAACATCGACGTCAAGATGGACGACGAGGATAAGGCACCGCTCGCCGTTAAACTCTATTCCTAAGAGCTATGAGCATTTCGTGGATGCGATGCTCTGCAGGCAGGTACAGACTATTACTTTGGAAGATGCTCAATCGTCGATCGGAGCGACGAACTCGGAAGAAGCACGACATGAAAGAAGAAGTCGACGGAGACGATCGACGGCTAGAGGAAGACCGAGCAAGAAAGGTTCCGAAAGTGATCGAACGGATCAAAATCCAGTAAGAAGAGCGAAGTCAGTCTTCTAAGAGATCTAACAGGTGTTACCACCGCCACAAAGAAGGTCACTTCGGAGGAACTATCCGGATAGAAAGAAAAGCTTTCGAGAGAAGCCTAAAGATTCCGGAGAAGCAAGTGTAGCCTCGGATATGGCATGATTCAACGAAGCTTCTGGTGATATCGGAATCGAATCCGGCGCAGGTGGATCCTCGATTCTCGAGTGCTCCTTCCACATGTGCCCTCACAAAGACCGGTTCGAGACACCGCAACCCGCAAACGGTGGATCCGTTCTACTTGGAGATAATAAAGCTCGCAGGTACTTCGACGACGGAACAATCGGAATAAAGATGTTCGACGGAGCCGAGCGGATACTTCAACACGTCGTACGTTCCGAGCTTAAAGAAACCCGATCTCTTTAGGTACTTCTGGAGTCGAGTGGATACACGTTCGAGCAGAGAATGGCTGCATCGTAGTAGTCAAAGGTTCACTCATTGTCATGAAAGTGGTCGAAAGAATCGGCTATACTCTGCGTCGGAAGAATCGTCATCGGTAACTCTCAAATGCGATTCAATCGAGACCGACGCGACTCGGATTATGGCATATGAGACGGGCATGTAAGTGAAAGAGGCTTACAAGAGTCGGCCCAGCGAGAACCGTTATGCGGAGATCGAGTCGAGAATTGACCTCGCGAACGATAGTATACCGGGGAAGGCTACTGTGGTGAAGTTCTCTACCGGAATCACACATCGAAGCAAGCCACTGACTACGTACACAATGATTTATGGGGCCGCCCGTAACTCGGACTCGTGGAGGAGGGAGATACTTTATGTCTATCATCGACGACTACACCGGAAGGTATGGGTCTTCATCCTTAAAACTAAGATGAAGGCTTTTCGACGGTTCGTGGACCCGGTTAACTCTCGCGAAAAACAAGATAGGAACAAACCGAAGACTCGAGAACCGATAATGGTCTAGCAGTATTGTTCGTAACAGTTCGAGGAGCTGTGCGGGAAGAATGGCATTACAAGGCACAAAACGAGTTCGGAACACTCCTCAACGAACTGGCTCTAGCCGAGAGGATGAACGGGACTCTCCTGAGAGAGTGAGGTGTATGTTGCTGAATGCGGTGCCTACCCAAAAGCTTCTGGGTGAAGTGCGTGTCAACCGCTCGCTACCTTATCAACGGATGTCCATCGACGACTATCGATATGAAGACTCCTTCGGAGATGTGGTACGGAAACCGAGTAACTACGATAACTCGAAAGCTTTGGATGTATTGCTTACGCTCATGTTAGACGAGATAGTCTCAAGCAAGAAACTTTAAGTCGCATTTTCATCGGATATCCACTCGGAACCAAGGGTTACAAACTTCGGTGTCTAGATCAACGTAAATGCATCATCAAGCAGAGACGTGACATTCGATGAATCCAAAATGGCAAATCTGCAAAGCTTACATTACCAAAAACAATGGCCGCTAGGAGGTTCTTCTATCGAGGTGGAGCCGCAACAACTACAAACTTTCGATCGATCGAAGGATCATTGTGAACAATCGAGATGAAGTGGCGAAGACCAACAAGAGACCGAACTAGAAAACGGATCGGATGATTATAAGCTGACAAGAGACGCATGAAGAAGAACTATCGACCGCCAGAAAGATACTGGTCGCGCAGATATGATCTTCTACGCCTGAGTGTTCATTGAAGCGATGTAGATGGTTCGAACCGAACAACTATAAGCGAAGCTTTAAAGAGCAAGGAAAGAAATAGATGAGTTGACGCCATGAATGAGGAAATGGCTTCTCCGATGAAGAACAAGACGCAGGAACTCAGATCGACCAACGAACAAACGTGTAATTGGTCGCAGTCAGACCTTTAAAAAGAAGGAAGTGCACACTGTGATTGAAAAGATCGGATACAAAGTTTCAGACATTGCGAAGGGATTCACTCGCAGTAGAAGGAATCGACTTCAACGAAATTTTCTCGCACATGGTAAAGCATTGCTCCATTAGGATGGTTCTAGCACTAGCGGTTCAATTCAATTTGGAATTGGAGCAACTAGATGTTAAAACTGCGTTCCTACATGGAGAGCTCGAAGAAACCATCTACACTGGATCGACCGGATGGGTACAAGACACCGGAGACTAAGGACAAAGTCTGCTGTCGAAGAAAGCTTCGTATGGATTGAAACAAAGCTCTAGACAATGGTACAAACGATTTGATGAGTTCATGATGAAGATCGAGCTTTGTCGAATGCATTACGACAAGTTATGTGTACATGAAGTAGCAAGATAGATGAAATAAGTACGTACTCGCTCTTATATGTAGATGATATGTTAGTAGCAGTGCGTAGCGTGGAGGAAGTCCGGAAGATCAAAGCGTATGCTCAATTCGAATTTGATATGAAAACCCAGGACTCGCTACAAAGATCCTAGGGATGGAGATTAAGAGAGACAGAAAAAGGCAACATTTATTCTTATCTCGAAGTCTTATATTCGAAAGCTTCAGCAAGCGTTCAATATGCACGAGACTAGCAGGTCAGCAACACCGATTGGTCGAGCACTTCAAATTATCGAATTCTCAAGCACTCGAGATCGAAGCGCAGAAAGAATACATGGAGGGTGTCCCCTACGCCAGTGGGGTTGGTAGCGATCATGTATGGTATGGTTAGACAGTAGGACCGTATCTAGTCACGCCGTCGATGTTGTTAGCAGTGTTCACGACTAATCCAGTGCGGACTCACTGGAAGCACTAAAATGGATCCCGAGATACTTAAGAAGCACTACCGATTGCGGGCTACTCTTTAAAAGACAGGAAGACAAAGAAGATAAGTTAGTTGGTTACGTGGATTCCGATTATCGCTGAAGCATCGACACCAGAAATCACCGACCGGTTTCATTTTCACCGTCTTCGCATCGCTATCACGAAGTCTAATCTCCAATCCGTCGTAAGCTCTCTCTAACTACGATGCTCGAAGTACATTGTCGTAATCGAAGCAATCAAGGAAGCCATATGGTTAAAAGGCACGGCCGAAGAGCTTCAGGATACCTCAAAAGGTGGTAATCGTGATTCCGCGACAATCAAAGCACTATTCATCTCACCGGGAATCAAGTCTTCCATGAAAGGTCCAAGCACATCGATGTGAAGCTTCATTTTGTGAGAGATGTCGTCACCAAAGGCTCAATCAGAAGTGGAGAAGATACCCGCCGAGGAGAATCCCGCCGACATGCTCACTAAGCGCTACTATATGCTAAGTTCAAACATTGTTTGGACTTAGTGAACTTTACCACGGGCCGAGGCCCCTCGTGGCCAGTGGAGGAATCATCTTTTCGAAGCTTCGAAATCGAGAGTCAAGTGGAGAATTGTTAATAAGTGACTCACAATCGATTAAAGGCGAAGCGGCCATTCTGTACTATCGCTCCATCCTTAGCCTCTCGTTTGCAGGCTCCTTCTATTTTAAATAGATGAGGGTGGGTGAGGCTGTGGCAAGGCTGAATGTGAGAGGCAAGTAAGGAATCTCGTCCAAGAATCGAAGAGAGGAAGATTAGGCTGGAAGAAGGCGAGGAGAGCATCTTGAAGGGTCTTGGGAGCAAGAGTGAGGCCACAAGCATGAGGCTCATCATAAAGCTATGTACTCTCTCAGTATTTGTCTTAAGTAACATTGATGATGGTTTCCCTCCCGTGGATGTAGATCCTTTTGGATCGAACCACGTAAATTGCTTGTGTTCTTTGTGTTTTTGTTTGCGTTCTTTAATTTTCTAGCCAAGTCGTTTTTCCCACAACACAGTGTATAGTCACGAAGGCGGCAGGACACCAGCCAGAAGATAGAGTTCTGGGTCTCTATATGTCGCTTTCCTGTACCTAATGATCTTGTTGGCCTTCCTCGCCAGCACAAATCATGATTGCTTTGCGAGGGCGGTGTGGGAGGAGTAGAAATAAAGAAATTGCGGGTGCCTATAAGCCACAATCCCATCGTTTGCCTTCTCCACAATCCCATACTCATGTCCTTGCAGCAGCCCGATCGCATGCTTGTCAAACCTTTTTGCACAAGGATCCTTCCTCCAAGAGCCACGATCCAAGCAAATAACCTAATTTTTCTTTTCAAATTCCAAGATCGATGCTCTGACATCAACTTGATACAATCTGACCACAAAATCAACACGCAGTTCCAAAAAAAATTAA
>CM040438.1:37206053-37283141 GCA_022702705.1 Papilionanthe hookeriana x Papilionanthe teres
ATCGTTTGATCTTCTATCCTATAAGGAGAGTGACCACTTTGGCAGTTTATCATTAAAAGAGAAAAATATTACGTCTGTTGTTCAGACGTGTGGATGATGGTGTGGATCGCAATATGCCATGCGTGCTTGATGCATTATGTAGTGTGGTGCTATTTTCGCCATCGACCTCACGTCTGATGTATTGGAGATAATATTTTCTCATTATCAAAATCTCAAATCATTTTTATTTTCTTTTTTGAATATTTTGCATAAAATTATCATATTCCTTGTGAGCTCTCTTTAACCTTTCTATATGAGGAGAAGATGATAAATTATCTATATATATATATATATATATAAAGCATGGTCGAAGACTATAATTATAGCCCTCAGCTACCCTCATTTGCCAAACCACTCAATCTAGCACTACAAGACAAATGGAGTCAAGTGGGATCGAAGTTGTGACACCAGGGGACTTACGCTAGGCTGCACTACCAAAGAGTCACGGCGAGCGACATATAACATTATATAACCTTATCGCCACAAGTTTTTTATACATTCTCATATTCATATTTGTATATTTCTATGAAGCGACATGAATGCCATATAATTTATAGAATATTCTTAAATATAATTCTTTTTCATGAAAAACTAGTGTTTGACATTATTATTAAATAAAACCAAATAAAAAAAAATTCCGCTTGTAAATTCTAAGAAATTTTAGATGTAATTGTTAATATTACATATAAATAAGAGGTTTTTTAGATTTTTTATTTTATCCTAATTTATGTAAACAAACAATTATTTTACAGAATAAAGTTTTTTCCACATGGACAAAATAATCAAGAATTTAATAATTTTGTCACTATATTGCATCATCATGGAGTTAGGTGAGGCTGATGTGGTCCTTTTTGTAAACTTTAATTTTCAAAATGGGGTGTTATGTAAGTAAATGCCCCTAAAAAAAACTCTATATAAATGTGTGTACCTTAATATAACACTTTACTTTTTATATATATCACCCAAATCTTTCTTTTAACATAAGAATAATTTATATTTTAACCTTTAAAAAGTGAAATACATATTTTTATGCAAAGATTAAGGGTCGGATATGTAAAAATAAATAGTATAGGTGTTAAATAAGGAAATACACATTTTCTGATATTTCTCTCAACAAATTCTCACATATAATATTTTCTTTTAACAAGCTAAATTAAGTGTAAATAAAACATTTATTCTCACTAAAGCCCCGTTAAGGGCAGCTTATTTGGTGTGGTGCGTTCCCCTTTGGGTAAACTGTAACTCGACGACTTTTTCTAAAAGCTTCGTCTTCTAACCGCTGAAAATAACGTTTTCATACTCGTTTTGTTAGGTGTTGTAACGAACTTTGTAGCTGCAATCTAAATTTAACAAAAAAAAAATCATCACAGCTTTTTTGAAATATGAGATTATTATTTAACGGCTTATTAATAAACTACAGCTGCCCTGAACAGTCCTTTAAAATTAGATGCAAACACACTATCATTATACAATAAAAATAAGCATCTTATTATAATTCATCTCAAAAGACAAAACATTAACACCTTCATTTATACAAATATTCTTCTTTTTTATAAGATAAATACAAATAAATCAAATGATGGGCTATAAAATAATAAGAATAATATTGCAATAGTTGATTGATTAATTTGTATCTATCTATCAACAAATCAAATGATTAAAAAGCTTATCATAAATTTTGATTCTTCTCTTAGTTTTTGGCTCTTTATTGTCCACTTAATTTGTGATTAGCTCTCTAATTGCTTATTAAGGTGAACTTAAAGTTTAAACCATTTTAAGAACACAACTAACAAACAAACAAAAAAAAAAAGATTTAAGTTAAACTTAAATTCAATAGAATGTAAAGTTTTGTTCGTGTTTGACTCATTAACTACTTAATAATGAATAATATTTTTCATATTAGACTCATTAAAACAAATTAATCAAATTTTGTTGAAAGTTAATTCATGATGATTAACTATATTCGTCTTTGAGTGATTAATTAATGAATGAGTTAAACACGAGCTTAATTGATGATTAGATGATGCTCACGAACATCGAGCCAAATAGAGACCTCTATCCTTCAATTATTCTTGCATTCCATCACTCCATTCCTTCTCTTATTAATTGTCTTCTTGCTAACACAACTTTCTAATTTATTATTATTAAATTAATGAGCATCATTAGTTGATGAAGTAATGTGGATTATTAAATTAATACCTCCATAGTTCTCCCGTCATCTCTTCATTAAAAAATATTTAAGAAAAAGAAATAAAAAGATTTATGGAAGATGACAAGAAAGTTGAGGGTAACAAGTGAAACAATTTTAGAGTCCTGAAAGAGATAGGAAAGAAATGTGGGACATATCATTGAAGTATTATAGTGTGATTGCTTGATGTATGCATATTGGATGCTTGTGGTTAGTTCAATATTGGAATCATATTATAAATGCTTAAGAGATGATAAAAGTAGATAACTTTGATTAATGTGATCATACACACACACAGATAGATATATATCAAAAATCAGTTATTATGGGCCAGACTATGCATTTAGAAGACTTTATGGGCCTGAGAAGCCCATCTACTCAAAGATACAATCAGAATAATCCGCTATGGTAGTCCGTTGACCCCACTCATCGAGGTGTTAGATTGATCTAGCGCATTAAGTTATTGGTATATTTTTTCTTCTTTTGAAAATATATTTAATTTAATATGTACATAATTTTGATTTTGGAGAATAGTATTATGATTTTTGAAATAAATGAGACCGAACAGATCTCATATATCTAATAATTTAGATAATTGAGCACGATATCATAAGTGATATAAAATTTCGAAATATAAGTGTATTACTTAATGGTTTTGTTATGACATCCTCAATCCTTATAGGAATTCGATTTGAGTTTCAATATGTTGGTTCCAATCAACTCAACTAAATATTGATGATTTGAAACCACACATGTGAAACTGCAAGGATTCAAGAAGTTCGAATTTTTAAATGGTGTGAGTCCCAATACTAGTCCTCTAGGAGAGTAAGTAGGGAAGTCTTATGGCTTGATCCTAGGCTCTAAAGAGATAAATAAAACACCAAAAATGAGGTCAACATAAGCTAGTAGACTAACCAATCATATTCATTTGCATAGCTTACCTCAACAGTGATCCTCATAATTGATAGAATGATAAAAGTCAAGAACTTCAACAAGAATTGATATATGTCACATCTTCATTTATGAGCAGTTTGACATCCAAATCACAGTCTTTATATCAAGACATCGTAGGCAGATTTTACCGCAACTCATATTTTAATATTTTTTTTGAATATGTGTAAATAAATGTAAGAGAGATTCAAGGACAGGTACGCTTTCTTCCAGATCTTTTTCGGAAATCGCACGTTATAGCTCTTTGGGTCTCTCTTGCTTCCTCTCTCATTTTTCTTGCTCGTTAAATCGTGTTCTTCTCTTTTCCGAGGAAGAATAATTATAATAACATATAGTTCAGGCTTAGTGAACACATCCATTCTTCTCCTTCACTCTCTTTGCACAAGTTTCTCCCAACTTGTGTGAACCCAAGAACAAGACGAGACCCAACATCATAAAATGATTCAATAATACACACACACAGATAGATATTACCCCTCCCTTTTGCAACATATTTTGTGTGCGGTTGCAAGTTGGTAGATAGCTGCTTTTAATAAAATACAGATATCACCCCTCCCAATTCATATATATTCACATGATAAGGTGTAAATTGTATGGTAGAGCAAAAAAGGGATTTATATACTGTCGAATCAAGAAGTGTCCAGAAATGGAATAGAGCGAATTAGGAACAAGAAGAAGCAGCAAAGAATGGTAAAGAGAGTGTAACCTTTTTATTGTGAGAACCCCCTATTTATAACTATAAGGTCATGTTCCAATAAAATTACAAATATGCTCCCTCATCAATAGTTTTTTGATGGAGTCTTTTAGTAAAAGACAAAAACCGATGAGATGCTTGTCGGTCATTCGCTCCGCGTTTCCTTTGTCATCACCTGATCCATGATAGAGTCTTTCGACGACCGGTTCAAATAAAGCCGATCGTCTCTCTGAGGGACATGGTCCTTTGATGTGTTCGAAGACGGACGTCCTATTTCGGAGAATCGAAGAGCTTGTTGGCGGTCATTCGAGGTCTCCATCGGTCTTCTAACAACCGTTCGTCGTTGATGGCTACAGACGATCAGTTGCTCAAACGGCTGCCCCTTCATTTTGAGCCGTTCGATTGCCCTGAGATTCGTAACTACGTATTTTTTGCATACATTTACATACCTCACAATTTATGTATATGTGCCACCTTATTCATGAATTATGTGGACCTTCCTTAGGAAAAACAAATTATTTTTACCAACTAAACCCAAAAACAAAACTACAAACGATAATTCAGACTAGAATTGTAAATTCCCAAATTGCAAAAAAAATTTCTTGTGCCAAGTGTCAAGGAGATAATTAATGACCATTCATTACTTAATCTAATATCAATAAAAGTTAAATTTTTGGTCATTGATTACTGTTTTGTAGCTTATATATGAGGCCTAATATTAAATTTCTTTCTTTTATTCATGTTTAGCATTTACATACATACCACACAATTTTCATGTATTTACATTTCAAACACCTAAAATATTTTAAAAAAATCACAATCACTAATATAGTAAAAATATAAGTGGCATTTACATATATACCACCCAATTCTTATCTATTTACACACCCAACACCTAAAGTTTAATTTTAGATGTAGCCCATCCAAATCTTTAGGTGTTAGATATGTAAAAATTGAAGTTTAGGTGTTAGATATGTAAATACAAAAGAATTGAGTGGTATGAATGTAAATCTTCTAGAATATAAATATCAAACCTTAGGTATATATGCAAATTAATACATAAATATTTTATATTTGGTATACATTTAAATCTCTCAATAAACAACAAACAAATAAAAAAGGAATCAAATTCGAGTTAATTATTGAGCTCAACAAAATTAAAAAATATATATATCTTTTAATTTCTAAAAAAAAAAGTGATAGCGATATCTTATTATCATTTTTAGTTGACGAGTGCGAAAAAATTCACGGCGGTAGAGTAACGTATTATTGTCTTAGCATTGCACAAGAATTCAACACACATACAGGTGAAAGAAAAACAACCAGTAATAACAACAAAATTTTTTACGTGGAAAACCCATAAAGTGAAAAAATCACGGGGCATGACCGAGTTGTAAAAGTCTACTATTAGTTGATGATTATAAAGATCCTTCATCGCAAAGACGGGAAAGGGTAAATATATTTTTAAATTAGGGTCGACTGACGGCGTTTGGTTAGTAGTGATCGGCGATGATTGGTGGTGATCGACGGTGGTTAGCTGTGATTGAGACGATCGGCGGTGTTGCCTCAAATTCTCTCTCAAGACCAAATTTAGCTTTAATTAATAATGTATAGTTAATATTAAAAGTACTCTAAAACAATATTTATCAGAAAGCTCTTCAGCTGCGTCGCTTTCCCTACAGACGGCTCCAAGCGGGATTAAGAAAATTAGGGAATCTAATTATGAAATTAATTAATTAAAAAATAATTAATTAGTCCTCGTTAGCATGCAGACACCCATAACTAGATTCGTGTAAGAGAGTTGGAATTTAAGGTCCATGCAAACGACAAATAAATTAAAAAAAATAATAATAATAATTCAAAAATAATAATAATAATTCCAATTTCCATATTTTTAAAAATACTTAATTCAAATCATAAATAATAATAATAATAATAATAAACTGATCATTTTATCTTATGATAATGAAGATTTTACAAAGAAATTTTTCAGCTGTTTTGTGTTTTATCTAATTAAATGTCTTTTATTAAGAGATTGTATCGGAAGTTCGTCCAGACCTACGGCTGACCGAACGTAAAATGAGATAAATTTCAAACCGAGAGATGATGTGGCAATTATGTGATCTGAGAAAATATTACGTGCGACAAATTGTAGATTGGGATGACGGTCCAGATGTAATCACGTTGTAGTGCTTTGCACTATAAATCATCTGAACTATCGTGCAGACGTGTGTTCATCACACTGATTATTTACTGACGTGGCCGGCTTTTTTCTATATACATAATAAATTTATGAAACAAGTTTTCCCATATATGCTTGTATTATTATATTGGCATGCTCCTGAAATTCCTTTAAAAAAATATTTATATATGCAAACCCTAACCCTAATTTACTTACTAAACTCTGATATAAATATCACAGATCTGCTGAAATTACGCAACAAGAGACCCTACATATTCCATATATTTGCCACTCTTCTTCTTCTTCCAGCTAGTTGCCGGCCATGTCCACTTGTGAAGATCAAAAGCTGAAAAAGCAGCTGAAGAAGGGCGACAGCCGCAGCGGGTTTGTCGGCGTGCGGCGGCGGCCTTCTGGACGGTGGGTGGCAGAGATAAAGGATTCATCTCAGCGTATTCGACTGTGGCTCGGGACCTACGATACGGCTGAGGAAGCTGCGCGAGCCTATGATGAGGCCGCACGTGTTCTACGTGGCGATAACACGCGTACAAACTTTACTACGGCGGCGGCAGGTGGCGGCGGTGTTGGTGGCATTGGGCGGCTGCACTGCTATCAAGCCACGGGAGATCTCTCTACGACGGCAAAGGCGAGATTGACCAGGAGCATAAGGAGCATGGTGGAGAGATCGGCGGCGGAGAGGAGGACGAACGGGTGGATGAGGGTGAGTGATCAGCACACCATGGCTAGCATCTTTCATCCACAGAAGATGCTGAATGAGTTTTGGGCTAAGAGTGTGGACTTTGGAGGGGTGGGGGAGGAGGAGAAGAGGTGGAGGTGGGAGTTAGGGTTTGATATGGATATTGGAGAATTAGATGGGAGATTGGAGGAGGAAGATAGGAAGAGGTTTAAGGTATCTTCTTCGATTATTGTTCCGCCGTCGTTTAGTTCGTTGACGGCAACAGCAACGGCGGCGGCGACCGAGAAGCTAAGCTAAGCTAATGTCTTTGTGGTCTTCATGATGACATGCTTCTATGCAAACTATCATATGATCTTCTAGCTTTTCTTTTCTTTTTTTTAGTATGTATAGCTTAGTTTTCATCTATATATCCTAGAACTTGAGTGAGAACTTTGAATGGAAACTTTGGTTAAATTAGCTTATGAAGCTATTCACTTAATGTGGAGAAAATATTTGTTCTTGGCAAATCTGACGTGTGGTCGGTAATGTAAATACACCATATCGTTATGCACATGGCGTGGTGAGATCTATACGATCGTTTGTACGACGTTTGAATGACGAACATTATATTTTCTCCTTCAACTTTCATTTCAATTTAGAGAAGCAAGAAAGTTTTATTATTATTATTATTTTATTATTATTATTTTATTTTAAGTGCTAATATATGAGAAATATTAATTTTATATAAAGCATAGAATAAAAAAAATTGCATTAGTAAAATATGAATATATGATCAACTCAACAAAGAAAAAATAAATATATATATATATATATATATAATAATTATGATTTATAAAATTAACATTTATCAAATAATTGCAAAGAGATTCAAAATGATGACCTCCATGAACCTCCATTTTATGAGTTATTATACTAAATGATTACTCTTGGAGGGATGATCATATCTATATAAATATAACTATGAGGGCATATTAGTCCTTTTATAGTTAGTCTAAATTTAAGTGATAAATTATCTTAGAATATTTATTTTATCAAATTAATTGTTATAATCTTGACAACATCTACATTTGACTTATGATATTTATATCTAAAAGTTGGTATATTTAACTATTTGATCATAGATGTTGCTAGTCATCACAGTCTCTGGATCATCACCATTAAATCACTATTGGTTGCTCGGGTCTGTCTCATTCCCAACAGGCTAATCAAATCAACCTAGAGGTCGATAATATTACTTCGTGATATTATGAACTAGGGGCATGAATTCACCATCTATTACTAATAACTATGAGGAATATTTAAGTACGCATTGGATAAGTATTAGAATACCTCCCAAAAATATTTAAATTTCTTAATAAAGTTCATTTTAGGCGTTCTAATACAAAATTATCCTTAAGATCCTAAAATTTTTTGGAGTATATAGAACCATTCAGATCTTTAGGGTGATCGGAAGCTCAGAAAGATTGTCTAGATCATCAAACAGTTTCTAAAGGCTATCATGATCATCACATAACCAACAATGCAAACTCATTTGCATTGTTGTTATCATCACATTCAACTCCCCAGGCTTATGTTGCAACAAGCTCCTTCAAGGTCTACACTACCATCACCCCTCTGGCATCAAGACCATCACTACATCTCAAGTAGCAATGTAACAATAATTGTCCATTTTATACTATATCGCAATCTTCTTCTTCAATATTTATACTACGGTGCTGCTTAAACCAGAGTCTTCGTCGTCTTTTGAACTAATGCAACAATCTTATTTGCACTAAATCGTTAATGTGCTTTCAAATTTGCACAATAGACCCAGTTGTGCCACAACCAATTCTTAGAAATCCTGCATTTTTATCCCAATTTCATAATAAACATTGTAATATGAAGGTTTATGTTGTAGCCCATTTTTTATTATTTTTATTTTATTTCAATTTAGCCTAGTTCATTGAAAAAAACATTGTATAGGAGTACTGATGCAATACTACATCAGGACTTCAATCACTGTCTCTCACGCGTACAGTCCAACCCCCCTTAGTAAAAGAAAAAAAAAACTAAATAATTTAATTGTTATGATATGTGATAAATAAGATTGTATGATATTACATATAAAACCCTCAAATAAAATTGTTAGCCAT
Organism: Papilionanthe hookeriana x Papilionanthe teres; assembly: GCA_022702705.1. NCBI lineage: Eukaryota > Viridiplantae > Streptophyta > Magnoliopsida > Asparagales > Orchidaceae > Papilionanthe > Papilionanthe hookeriana x Papilionanthe teres. The sequence continues at coordinate 37,214,934 of CM040438.1, forward strand.
AAAAATAAGATTGTTATCATATGTGATAAATAAGATATTATTTTTTTGTGATATGAAAGATTTGGAAGGGTATTATTACATATAGTAAAATTTAGGGGTTGGGATTGTAAATATATAAAAAATTGATGGCTAATTTACCGAAAATGATAGGCATCTAATACTTAATTAATTGATCGGTCATTATCCCGATTGCGTTCCATGGAAAGTAATTGATCAGTAATTCAATTCCAATTTATTTGTCGGCTACCAAAATAGCATCTTTTTAATATTTTTAAACAATATTTACATTTTAATTTTATTTTCTTTGTAAATGTTATTATATAAAATAATAAAAAAAAACTCAAAAAGATAAAATATATAATAAAATCAGCGTTACAATCACAATACGTCGCGTGTACAGTCCTACCTCACTGAATACAAAAAACTAAATAGTTTAATGCATGACAACCAGATCGTAAAATTGACGCGTTATTGTGGAATCTTGATGCAATTTTACATCAAGACTCCTGATGTAATATTTTTTTCCTAATTTGAGCTCAATTTTGATTGAATCGATGTCAAGGGGACTTAAATTGACTTGATCAACTTCCATACACGTTCTCGGAGATTATATGTTTGTTAATGTTTGAGGATTATTAAAATTACCACCCGATATATGACTATCAAACCTTGATTTGAATTAGGTTGAATTGGATTGAACCAACTTGATAAAACATGGGATTTATAAATCCGATCAAGGAGATTCTTCATGCGATCGAAACCTAAATAGTCATCATGGATAGGGTTAGTTCACTACACCCTAGCACCTCTAGACTCATCCGAGCGACGATCGAGCACATTTAGTCGTGGATGTTGTCTCGATCTATGGTCATTTTCTTCGATTGTTTAGTTGTTTCAAAACGTTTCTCTTTAAATAAATAATAGTGGATTATCACTCTAAACACATATCCGATTGTTGTTACCATTGTTGATTGGAATTCGGACCCGCGTTAGAGCAAGTTGGTGTTTCGACATCCAGCATGAGGACGAGAACCATATGACTAATTTTTTATAGAGAACTTAATGATTTAACTCTCATTACAAATAATCATAAAATAGGAGATTGAATATGATAAATCAAACACCAATGAAACCAATAAATTTAGATCTCTCGAGAATGATTTGAACTCTTTTGAGTTTTTTTTTTTGTATCAATGTTGAGACACTAATTTGGCTCGTCACGTATCACGATCGGCCTCACTACTCGTTGCCACACAACAATTATAATCACCTTTGAGGTATTCTTGTATTGTCATCTCTGAATTATTTGAGGCAAACTTTTACAATCAAGAGTTATAAAACACAAAAAATAAAAAAAATAAAAACAAAATTAAAAAAAAATAAAGATAAAAAAAGGATGTTATTTATAGTGCAGGATCATCATCACCCTACACTTCTGCTGAACCATAATTATCTCACTAATTTAGTTCATAGAATTTGCACATCATAGGCTAGTATAATCTTGTAGTTTTAGGGTCTGATTGGGGTAGCTGTAGCTTATTAAGATGCAGTTATGAAGTTGTTGAAGAATAACATGTTGCAAAAAACTGTGGTAGTTATTATAGGTTTTTTTTTTTTTTTTTTGAAAAAGTCAACCACGAGTTAAAAGTGACCTACTGCACTGCCAGAGATTGGTGAGAAAACACTGATTTCAGCGGGAAGAGCTGCCAAAACGCAGTATATCCAAACAGGCAAAACTACAACGTCGAACCGCTGCCCCAAACGGACCCTTTCCCTTGAGAAAATTAAGAAAATGGAGCATTAATCACATGCAAATCAAACTAAATGATAATGAAGAGGTTAATTACCTTTCATTCCCTTCCATAGGTTGTAAATAAGTTCATTACTTGCGGGGTGGGGGCAGTGGCACGGAGAAGGGGGACATTTACATACATACCACACAATTTTTATGTATTTACATTTGATGTTTACATTCATAATACTTTGATGTAACAAATCTATGCATGAAAAAATAAAGAAACTTGAAATAATCCTACATGACAAAGTGATGCATCAATTCCTCTAGAATGTGAAAAACTGTTCCTCAAAGAGTTAGGGTACATTTGGGGCAACGGTGCGGCATCTTACTGCAGTTTTGCCCGTTTGGCTAAATTGTGTTTTGATGGATTTTTCAAAAAACTGCAGTTGAATCAGCGTTTTTCCACCGGTCATGGTTATGTATGGTGACAGCTTTCTAGCTACGGTCTAACTTTTTCAAAAAAAAAAATCTAGTAACCACCAGCCTTTTGCAACATCATATTATTATTCAATGAATTTCAGATCTTAGTAAACTGCATTCTTAAACAGCACCTAAAAAAAAGTTTGTGTTCATAAAAATGGTATTTGATGAACAAGTTAGTACACCTGAAGTAAATCCAGAAGCAAACACACATTATAAATTGGTAGCAATAGCAAGCAATCAGCTTGTAATATTAAACAAGTCAGTAATGGTACAAGGAACTGTAGAGCATCATCTCAATAACTAACGAAGAACCTAGACATTTTCATACATTATGCGACTAAATATGAACTCCTATACAGCAATCTGATAGTGACAACGCTGAATGAAAAACAGCATTTACATACATACCATCAAATTCGTACGCATTTACATATTTAACATCCAAACTCTACTTTTTACACTTATAAAATTCAAATCTTTCTCAAAAATATCACCATTTTAACTTTAAAAAGTGAAATACACATTTTCGTGTATAGGTAAGGTGGAAAGTATGCAAAAATTGAAGTTTAGGTGTTAGATATGTTAATACATAGGAATTGACTGGTATTTAAGTAAATATTCCAAAAATAATCAACTTGTGACAAAGCAGATAAAAGTACAAGATGCTGGAAAAAATGTGCATCATCACCAACAAAGACTCCTTAAACAAAGATTCAGTATTGAACTTTGGCAAAATCTCATATTCAAGCTTTGGCTCAAACTCAACCATATTATCACATTTAGGCACACACTCGGGCTCCAGTCCAACCATGTCATCACTCAAACACCCAAAAAGGTGAAGGTAGTGACACTGGTGAAGCTGGGAAAGCGTTCGGCATTGGAGTGGCAAGATGAAACACCAAGGCAGATTTATTTCAGTTCTTTAATGCACCAATCATATGTAAGGCCCGCTTAGGGCTGATTATTTGCTGCGGCGCGGCTTCAGAAAGGTGAGTCTGTCGTTTGGAAAGTGCAGCACGGCTGCTTCTCGGGATTAATCGAGAGGAAACGCGGCCGGGTTCGACCCCGTGACCAGCGTTGCTTTGTTATGTTGTGACGGGGCTACCATTGCGTTACCCTGCTGCCATTTTCTCTCTCGCGAGTCATGCCCTAACATCCCACTCTCTTGTGATCCTCGCGGGGCTACCTCTCTTGTGATTCTTGCCCTAACTCCCCTATCTCTCTCGCGATTCTTACGGATACGGTGCTGCCTCTTTCTCTCTCACTTCTCTGGATTAACTGTTGCGGTGAATTCTCCGCTCCCTCCCCTCTCTCTGCTATTCGGTTCTGTTTGGATCATTTGATCCGCCCTCTATGCGATGGTTCCTCTTCATGAGGTGGTTTTTGATTATTTGGTCCGCCTCTATTTCGGTATTCTCTACCTCAGCGTAAATATTGTGGTTTTTTATTTTGTAAATGCTTATGTGCCCGAGACTTTCGTGGATTCTCTATGCTTTTATCCTTCGATGGTTTTCGGATAATGCTGGATTTTCGGAATCTTGGAAATTCCACGTGCAATGACTCAAGAAATAGGTGATGGTTTATGTTGAGGTTGGATTTCGGTTTTTGGTTGTTCTTTTGTGTTCTCGATGTTGGTCGAAAATATATGGTAGTGTTGATTACATGTGTAATGACTTGGAAATAGGGGGTGCTTTTCACCCCATGTTTGCTCTATTTTGTTCCTATTGTGTGCCGAATATATGTGATGGTATTGTTTGGACAAGCAGTGACTTAGAAATATAAATGCTTACTTGGAACGTATATATTAGCCATATGTTGGTGTATGGATAGCAATGATGTTGTTGATATGTTGGTGTGTTGCATTGTTTGTTTTTGAAAGTGGTGGTAGTCGGGTTGTGTGTGGAGGTGTTGGTGTGTGGATGTGGATGTGTTTGTGTTTGTGGAGTAGTGGATGTGTTAGTGTGATGAGGTGTTGGGGTGTGGATGTGTTTGTGTTGGTGGATGTGTTTGTGTGTGGATGTGGAGGTGGTAGTGTAGGGTGGTTGGTGCGTGGATGTGTTAGTGTGTGTTTGTGTTTGTGTTGGTGGATGTGTTGGTGTGTGGTGGTAGTGGTTGGTTTGTAGTTGTGTTTGTGTTGGTGGATGTGTTGGTGTGTGGAGGTGTTGGTAGTGGTGGTGTGTGAGGGTGTTGGTGTATGGAAGTGGTGGTAGTGGTGTTGTGGATGTGTTGTTAATGGTTTTGTGGATGTGTTATTGTCTTGTTGTGTTGGTGTGTGGAGGTGGTAGTAGTAGTGTTGTGAATGTGTTGATTTGTGGAGGTGGTGCTAGTGGTCATGTGTAGGTGGCATGTGAGGTGATAGTAATGGTGATGTGTAGGTGGTGTAGTGGTGTGGTGAGGAGGGGTATTGGTGATAATATTGTGGGATTCTTATTTTTTCTTTTAAGTTGTAGCATTTTTTTTTTTTGAGCAAAAAATTATGTTGATTAGTTTTTTTTATGCTAGTTATACAATGGTTAAGACAAAAGATGATAATTCATCTGCAATGTGGGATAAAGATACAAAAATAATATTTTACGACATTTGCCTCAAAGAGGCTTACTTAAGAAATAGGTCGATAACCTATCTCAACAAGAAGAGCTGACAAAATATTATTAAGAAAAAAAAAATACAGCCAATGAGTGTGATAGGATGTAGTTAAAAAACAAATGCGATCAACTAAAAAATAATTGAAAAATCTGGAAAGAAATGAAGCGGAGATCCACGGGCTTGGGTTGGGATCCGATAAAGCGAGGATCCAAACAAGTGCAGATTGTGATTGCCACGATAGTTCTTCACAACTATATTTGGCGGCATCATTTCCGCAATGACATTGATTTCTGTAAGGCAAATAAATATCATTCACATGTCCCTACTGAGTATATGAATATCAGCTTGGATAGTCACAGGCTGAATTGATGTGCCCGAGATTTGCACTCAATATGAGAAAGGTACAAGCGAGATAACAGGGTTGAGAGAACGAATTACTGATACTATAATTGGAGGGTGATTAGAGGGAACATTTATTTTCTATTTTTGTTAAATGTAATGTGTGTTAAAAACTTTTATTGTTTATTGTATCAGTATTTTATACAAGTCATTATATTTTTGTCTCTTATGCATTTGTTGTATTGTTTTTTATGCAAGTAATGTATACTTCTTTTACTTATGCATGTATTTTTTCCCTTTTAGATGGTTGATGAAGCAATCATGGGTAATATAGGTATCCTAAATATTGCATGTATTTTTTTGTGGGTTTTTGAGGTCTATGATGAGACATTCGACTTTATGGGTTCTTCTCGATGGTCTATATGTTGCTATTGGTTTGTGTCACATAAAATCATAATAAAGACAACTAAGTTCCTCTCCTTTTTCAATGTTATGGTTTTTCAGGTTCTTCTGATTGATTTTTGACATCAATAAGCTCGTTATTACGTGGGTCGAAGGCAACCAAGAACCTTTTTTTATAAGGTTTGTTATCTTATTGTGGTGATAGATTCAATGATTTATATATTGTGTTCTTTGAGACCTCAAAGTTGAAAAAAAATTCAATTGATTACTTCTATTATTAAATTTTACAAGTGTTATATCTAAGAGTGTATTTTTAAACCTTTAGGATAGATAAGCTCAAGGATTTTCAATACCTCCAGAGCATTGCACTGCTACTGCAGGCAACAATATTCCTTGATTACTTCGCTTCAGCCGCATAATTATGAAAGACAGTTTTACAGGTCCCCGAGGAGAGTCACAAAAAATTGTGGCTACTTTAGGTTGGTAAATAGGTTGGAATATTTCACCGCCGAGAGTGATCAGGCGTGAAGAGATTCTTTGAAAAATGGCTTCTCTCGTGTCATACACCATCTGTATTTTAAAAATAATATTATTATATTATTATTTGTTATTTTAATAGTCATTTTTTTTAATTTTGATAGTCATGCTACTCATTATTTAGTGAAATGTATTTTTATTTTGTAATATTATGCACTGCATATTTATTTTCAAGTATGAAATATTACCGGCAGAAAATGGTCAGTTTATCCAGTAAACTAAAAACTAATAGCTAACTGCTTTTAGAAGCTACAAAACAAAGCAAATAGACGAATCGAATTACTTATCAGATGCAGTTGACTTGACTGCCACACAAATGTGTTTCAAAAGAATAAATATATGATTAATTAAAATAGAGAGTCTGAGTGTAACCTATGGTATCATACTAACGTATTTTACAAGCAATATGATTAGAAATGACATAGATGTGATGTAGCGGAGCAGGGAAAGTGAGAATAATGTGAAGGAGGTTGTTAATAAGGTCCCAGGGGATCATTATCCTAATCAAAGCATGTTAAGGTAATTACCTGGAATTATAAAAGGCATCATGAAAAACAACACAAGCAATAAATTTCATTTGGTTTGATGAGCACAAAAGTGGAAAAAAGAAGACACGAAAGAGTATCAACCCAAATAAGAATTAAATATAGGGATTTATATGAAAGATAATTTAAAGGTATCTAGAGATTTCGCAAGAATTTTGGAGAGGTTCAGGCTTAATTAGAAAAACAAAAAGTGGAAAAAAGAAGATTATAAAGATAATCAAGCAAATGATACAAGTAAATATAGCAATTTATATTAAAGATATTTTAAAGTTAATTTGGCTTGTGGGTTTGGTAGAGGACTTGGAGAAGGTATCTACAGTCTTTGTAAGAATTTTGGTGAGGATTTTAGGCCTAATTATAAAAGCATCATGAGTTAAAGACTGAAAGAAGATCAGAGCATCAAACCTAACTATTATAGGCTGTAGTTTGGGTGAGGGAGTGATCTTTTTTATATTCATTAGAGGAATAACCACAATTTTTATAATTATGGAAACGATAGTCGCTTTGTTTTAAAATTTGAATGGTAAAAAGAGAGAACACACAAGGAATTTTAGGGTTTTAACAAGGAAAGGGGTTGGGCATTAAGAAGAGGTATTTCATTAGGGATTTTTGGGAAGGTGCGGCAGAGCTGATGTAAATCTTTATCCTTACACGAACCCGAGGATTGTTTAACAGTCTTATCAATCAATGTTGTGTAACAAAAATGGTTCTCTATTTCGCTTGCTTAGAAGAATAAAGTTGGATGCTTATTCCAATATTATAAAAGAAGAAAAGAGATATGGAGATAGATAAGGCCGAGAGGCAAAGAAAGAGGAGTAGCAAGAGAGAGACTGGGAGACAACAAAAAGAAGAGGAAGAACCAAAAGGGGCTAGCTAACAGGAGAGAAAGGAAGGAGGATATCTTTCATTTCATAAGCAATTTTTGTTTAAATATTGAATGATATTTTTATACAAAAGAGCCTTATTTATAGAGTGGAAAGCAGGGAGAATAATCTTTAAAGGTCCAAGATTGCTTAAGCTTTCCATCATAAGCTAAATGAAATCCATAAATTTAAATAAAATAATGAAATAAAACTACATATATCATACTAATACCTATTAATAGATAATGTCTTCCACTAAATGAAATAATGTTTAATCTTGAACCAAACTGCTTGGCAATAGAGTGGTTTATTTACACACTGAAACAATGATTTTCTCTTAAAGGAACGAAAGACCAAAACTTTTAGGAATATGATGAAGGAAAAGAAGTACTACAGAATTAGATTCATTCAAATAAAGCATAATACTTTTTAATCTTCAAGGTTTTCTGAAAAAACCTATAATAATGACACCATGTGCTAGGGGTGTAAACAAGTTAAGTCAAACGCTAGTTGTCCCCAACTTGAGGTTGAGCATGACTAATTAATCAAAATCAAATCTAATCTACAAGTTTAAGCAGGATCATGAGCCAATTCATCTATTAAAGAAATAAGATCGTACAAATCCAAACTGTTGCAATGATAAAAAAATAAAAAATTGGAGAAAACTAATGGGAGATAAATTAAGAGAAAGGACAACAAGAAAATTTATTAGCTTGAAATAATACTTAAACCACCTGAATTCTAATATATTAAGCATGTTATATATTTTTGTAGGGGCTATCTTCATTACACTTTACTCAGATTATCAAGCTTAGCATTTGAGCATTTATCGAGCCAAGACTAAATAGACTCGTGATTTAACTTGATTAAGTTGCACCACTATAAAATGAGTTAACTTGACTAGGTGAATTATAATTTGAGCTACATTTTCCAAAAGGTGAAAAATATAGCATATCATAATCATCATCATCATCTTCATTCACCTTGTCCTAACTATTTAGGTTTGACTTTAAAAATCCTCATACTATATTTGTTCCAGAAGACTTGCTTGAAGTCTTAAGCATTTTCTTCACAAATTATTTTAAATTTACTCCAAAAGCTATTTTAATATAATCATATCTTGATTTATCCCTCCTAATTTTGTAACACATCTACCTTAATATCCCCATTTCCATAATGCTCGACTTTGTATCAAGACATTTTGTGTCAAAACTCAAATCCAAGTAACATTGTCAGCCTAATTGCTGGTTTATTAAATTTATCATTTTAGTCCATATAAATATGACACTCAATTGGACACAATGGAGAAAAATAATTTATTTAGCCAACCCCACTTGTGATAAAGACTTTTTGTTGTTGTTACATCTTTGAAGTCTATAAAATTTTTTTTTTTTAAGTGTAATCAATATTAGGAATCTTTTCATTTTAATAACTCAACTTTAACTCTTCCTATAATAGATCTAAGATACTTAAATCTATCACACATAAATATCATTTTATATTCTAATAATAATAATAATAATAATTTATTAATATCGCATAAACCATAATTGTATATCATATATTCAATTGTTGTTCTACTAATTCTAATTCATTTATCTTCCTAACATTTTCTCCAATGTTCTAACTATTCACTTATTTCGCAGTTGTGTGATCAGCAAAAAAAGCATATACCAATGTATCTCAAATTGAATACTCTTTGTAAGCATATCTATACAATCACGTCAAAAGATGTTGTATCAATGTCAATTATTAATGCAATCTCATTATAATAAAAAAAATTTGTTACTCCAAATATTGTTCTACACTCCATCATATATACCTCGAATAATTTCAACAAAATTTTCATAAACATTTTTGGCCCTGTTGACCTCGTTTTTGTCGAGGTTTAGTTTTCCTCTTAGGATTTAGGGTTCTAGCTTTAGGAGCTTCCCTGACGATCTTAGATTCTTAGCAATGGGCCCACCTCGTTTTTTAGAATGTTCGAAACCACTTCGACACTCTTTTGGAATCCCGGACGAAATTCCGACCTCTAGCTTACGGCGGGTAGGTTGGAATTGTCGTTAGGACTCCAATCGAGTTCTATGGGACCACCTGGACCTTAGGATAGCCTCGTGCACATTTTTTGCGCCACCGAGCATAAATTCCTCGAGCCACGGCGCTCGACGTCTTCGAATTCTCCGCGACGGATCGAGATCGGGGTCAGAATGCCAGAACGAGCGACGTCAAGTCAGAATTTCAGAAAATGTCGGATTTGACGCACTTTCGACGCGATCGTCGACAAGGTTGACCGAACGACCTCGGATGACGAAACGGACTGCGCCGTTGCGTCCGGAATGTCGTTTCCACCTAGAATTGATATTTGATTTGCGAGGGTCACATGCCGGAGCGGAAATTGCGATTTTGGGCTTATTTTAATAAAATTAATAATATATATATATATATATATATTAAACTTATTTATTCTATCCTAAGCCCTAATCCCTACCCATTCGATCGGCTGGCTCTCTCTCGCTCGTTCGATGGGGCTCTCGTTCCCTGCTTCTCCCGCGCTCGAGCGCGCCTCTTCCTTGTAGCCGTTGCTCTCTCGAGCCTCGCGTGGTTCTCCCCATACCTTCTCGAGTATTATCCTGCGCGAGGGTCACCTCGCGTGATCTGCTGCTCGATCCTCGCTCCTGTCGCCGAGCTTCGGCTCTTGGGCCGCGACGCTTTGTCGCCTTCTTCCCGCCCTTCCCCACTCGCGTCCGGCTCCACGAGTAAGAAGCGGCCCTCTTCTCCCTCCTCTGCCTATAAAGGCCCCATTTTTGGATGGATTTAGGGTTGGTTGGTTGATTGCCTGCTTCCTTTTGAGGAATTGGTGTTGGATTGGAGCCTAGTCTTCTTTTCTCCTTCTCACGTGTTCTACATTACCTGGTATGCCTTCCTCCCTTTTTCTCCTTCTCGGTTTGGCCTAAAATGGCTGTGGTTTATGGCTTTTGGCTTGTTTTCTTTCCTGCTTGGTGGTTCGGCTAAGCACTTATGTGCCATGGAACTTGATATTTATTTGCTTAAATGATAACATCTTATTTCCCCTCCCCGCTTGCATGCTAGTATTAAGATTTGGGAGCTTTTTATCACTTGAAACATGCTGAGAATGAAAATGTGAGCCTATTCCGAAATATAGGTTTGGTTACTTGCTTGAAAAGGTGGAAATAGGACATTGCATTGGCTCCTCTCTCTCTTTTATATCATTTGAAGCATGGAAGATGTGTTTAAAGCAAAGTATTAGCATTCCTTTAGTATGTTGGGGCATGCATTCTAGGCCCCTTTTTCTTACTTTCTCTCTAGCATAAGTTATAAAAGAATTTATTTAACTTTATGGCACACATGTATGGGGGCTCGGTTTCGCTCCTTATGACTTTTTTTATCAAAGTGGCATGCTATTGCTCCCCTCTCTTCTTTGCTCATTCTAACTTGATGTGGAGCATGGAATGGTTTATTTAGTTCTATATGCATGTGGAGCTTGCTCTATTTGCTCCTTCTACTGCTTCTTTGTTAAAAAAAAAAGGGAAAGCATGTCGAGGGAAGCTTGAGTTGATTCAAGAGGGTTCTATGTTTATTTTCATTTGAAATATATTGAGATTTCATGCTTGGATGTGTTGGAAGTATGGAAGTGCTTACTTGGGCTTTATGTTTAGCTGAAATTTCAAGCCCTATCTTGGCTCATTATGATCTTGGTTGAAAGTAAATTTTATTTCATTTTAAAAAAAAAAAAAAGAAAGCTTTGGGAGCTGTTTTTGTTAGCTTTGTTTTCCCAGATTTGATCCTTGTTGTTCTCTCGATTTTGGGCTATTTTGAGCCTTGTTTTTCTCTCGGTTTTGTGTTTTGCTGCCTAGCACTAGCCTCATGCACTTGAAAGGGGGGCTCGTTTCTTTTGGTATTCCTGTTGCTCCTGCTAGTTGTCCTCTTTCACGGCATTTGGATTTGGATTTAGGGAGGGATTCGCTCCCCTTTTTGCTGTTTATGTCTCGCTGATTCCTGTCCCTTTTGACACTTGACTTGGGGCCTTTGTGTTGTTTTGTTTTGTTGTTGCCTGGCAGCTGCTACTACAGCTTGTAGTAGGCCTCGGTTTTGGTTCCTGCTGTTGCTGCAACCTCCCCTGGTGCAGCCTTGGTTTAGGCTCGGTTAAGGTCTATACGGGGCCCGGTTTTGTGCTTTGTGTAAGCTTTGTGAGGGGCTGAATGGCTTGGTCACCTAGTGAATTTGATCCTGTGTGTTTGTGGTGAGTTGGAATTGGTGTGAATGGCTTCTTAAGGCTTAGCCGTGAGCTTCTTTATGGAAATTTGGAATTTGGCGGGGGCTTTACCTCTTATGGTTTCCATCCTTTTTGTGATTTTTGGCCGTGGGTTTTCAGCTTGGTGTCTTGGCCGAGGCCTCAATGGGTGTGGTGATGTTTCTTCTTTCTTGCTCCTTGCTAAACTTGCACATGAAATTGAGTGGGATGGGTTTGAGGTTGCCCTCCATTTGCTCCAATTAAGATTTTTGAAAGTTAATATCAAAAGTTGGATGTGTGAACATGAGTTGTGGCAACTATTGGATAAATTGATGTTTTTATATTTGTAGCCTTCGTTTCAATACTTGCTTAAGGCCCGGTTTGATGGCACAGATGAAAATTGGAGTAAAAAAAAAAAGAAGAAAGAAAAGTGAAAGGGTTAAGTTTTGGAGATTTGTGATAGCCCTCCTAGTTTAGTGGCCCAGGGCCCAGCACCCGAGCAGTTGCTTTCTCTTTATGTTTTTCTTGATTTTACGATCTTTGTTTGGGAAAAGGAGTGTGTTCGTAGGGGTCTAGTCCTCATCCTCTCCGAGAGCGTCGTGGTGCCTTTAGGTCCTTTTTCTAGGACATGTGAGGACGGTCGGGAGTTCAGGGTGATTTACTTGTTTTCAATTGTTGGAAATCGGTTCACTTTCTTTTACGAATTTGTGTTAGGTGAACCGCTTTCCTCTTTCTTTCCTTGACCTCTCGTCCCTAGTTTTCACCTCGTTTCTCGGCTCAAAGCACACCTACAAGGAGACGTGTATGTGTGCACATATAACCCCCTTGGATTATATGTGGGGCCATCAAGCAAGGCTGTAAGTGCGGTGGGGACATGGATGAGACTGCAAAAAGAGAAAAATTACGAGAATCATAGAATGGGGTCGCTCGACTCGAGACTGCAGTAGAGTAGAGCGAGAATCACGGAACCGTTCGACCGTCCTGGGGTTTCTATCGCAGATAATCAATGTTCGTAGTCTTAGGTCACATTAGGATAGTCAGCCCGTGATCGAAATGTTTTAAAACGAAAAAATACATATGTTTGAAAAATACAAAAACTACCTCCACTACTTACTGCAATTCTACTTACCTACTGGCTTCTTACTTGCATCTAAACCAAAAATGAAATGTATGAAAATTTATAAAGGTCCATGATTCGGTTATTCGAGTCGGATCAGGATCTGTCTTCTGCAGAAGTCGGTCTGCAGTAGTCAAGACTCAAGTCCGGACATTAGCATGGCTACGAGTCCGAAACACCACCGTCTTACTGGTCTTTCTTTCAGGAGGCGCCATGGCTTTCTTATGGTTCGCCATGAGTTTAGCGGGTCGTTCGTGGGTTTCTACGCAGTCTTTTGCGGTTTTCTACGGTTTTGTTTTGTTTTCGTTGTGAACTTTTCTCGGAGCTTTCTACGGACGTTTCTTTTCTTCTTTCCGACTTTCTTGGCTTTTCTTCGTGATTTTCCTCGCTTCTCGCCGTTTTCCTTCGTTTTCTTGTTGAGTTTTCGGACTTACTTTCTTTGTACAGCTCCATAAGCACTTCGTTTACGTAGGTTGTTTTCACTTACTACTTCTACTCCTGCTCTTTTGGTACTAATAAATCTGCTGCAGGAAATAAAAAAAAAATATAAAAAAAATAATAATAAAATAAAATAACAATAAACGGAGTAACGATGCGCTATGGATGAAGATAAGCATACTGATCTCTGTGACACGATCTTTACTTTCTTTCTTATTATGCGTCTTTACACTTTTAAGCACATACTCCTGCTAGTTTAGTCTGTTTACTTTCAGTTTATATTTGCTTAACATGTTTTACATTTCCCGTACTCTCTCCTGCTTAGCATGTTTTACCTGTTATAACATGTTATTTCCTGCCTAGCTCAGCATATCTCCTGTTTAGCATAACATGTCTCATCGTTTAGTTCTGTATAAGCATGCTCTCCGTTCTTATCGTTCTTTTACTTACTGTCATCATCTGTTGCACACACTCATTGTTGCAATAAAACGATAATAAAAACGAAATAAACAACTCAGCATGCTCACTTTAACTTAAGACTTTAAATCTAAACTCGCGATCATTGCTACTGACGTGGAGCTTGGAGCACGGTGGCAACGACGGCCATCTTCTTCAAGAAAACTCGTGTCGACATCGACAATAGCCATTCTTTAGCTTTAAATAATGCGCCCTGGGACTTCGAGCGTAGTTCGCTCTAGCGCGGCATAAATCCTCACCTGTTCTTTTAGGCTTCATGACAACCCTCCCGTGCGATATAAGCCCTAACTCGGCTTAGGTTTCCGAGGTTGTCGTCCGATACGACGTAAGCCCTCCTATCTTTCGGGTAGTTTGCATAATCGGGACATTATGCAAACGTAATTCCTATAATTAATTTGCGGGATCGAAATTAAAATAAATCCTTTTCCAAAATTTAAAAGCCTCAACTATGGATAGTGCGGGATGTCCTCGAGGTCCTCCTCGAGATCTGTGACATCCCCTACCTTTCTCTCTTTGACTCCATAAATAATTGTTCCTCTTTGCGCCTTTCACCTATTGAATCTCTTATTATCACAATTTCGTTGAAAACCCTACCACTTGACTTCGTGAGAAACCCGCGATCTAAATCGAGAGTTCTCTCAAGTGACTTCGATCGTTTGAGGGGTAATTAACTATGAGCTGCCATCTATAGGGAGTTTTAAAGACCCGAGATAATATAAACCTTATTTAATTCTTTTGTATTAAATAGGGGAATTTGTCGGTCCACATAAAGGTTCGCAGACCAAAACGGATGTCATGAATTTTGTGATTTATTTGATCGAGCGATATTGTCGAGTAGGATGTCTATTCTTCGGAATAAATGTGTTACTCGTGATATTACGCTCGTTCATTCAAACTGCTAAACGAATGAGATCCGTCATTTCTCATTCTAATATTTTAAAATTTAAAAATCTTATTTTCAAATCTAATATACATATATCCATTAAATTAAATATAAAAAAAAAAAGACGCAACTCTCAAGCAGCCGACAGGCCCTTAATAAACTTCACATTAATTCTTATATATCCCTTCTTTAGATCAATAAAAAAAAAGTTAAAATCATTTCTCTACTCAAGTGTTTTTCATTATTTCCATTAACACAAAAATCTTTTTCACAGTAGATCTTCCTATGATAGAACAAAATTGATGCTTCGGCACAAAAAAAAAAAAATACAAAGTCAATATCATTTTTCTCTCTCAAATTTTATCATGTGAAATTTACACGCATAACACACAATTCTTATGTATTTACATATCTAAACCTAAAGTTTGATATTTACATTTATAACAAATTTGGTGTTCAAATACATGAAAATATGTATTTTACTTCTAAAAAAACTAGTGATAGTGGTTTTTTTTATGTGATGCAAAGATCTGAGTGGCATGTAAGCAAATATGAAATTTTAGGTGTTAGATATGCAAATATATAAGAATTGTGTGGGGTGTAAGTAAATGCATCTTTCATCATATAGGTGATAAATTTGATATCTCTATAATCAGTAAAATCTACAAACAGAACACAAAAAAAAGACAAAATGAGTGCCAACTATAACATACCAAAGTACACTTTTAAAGAAGAAAATTATGGCGAAAATAAGATTAAACCTGATGAATGTACAATAGGAGAGCATGGACTGCAGCCTTATCTAGTTAAACGGTTGAATGTTATCAAGCCCTTATCCATGCGAGCTAATTATAATAGGAAAAGGCCCAGGTTAATCCTCGTCAAAATACTTCTCTTCTGCATCTTGGTTGGCTTCCTTAATCCAATGATCATCGAGCCCCTCATCATTATCAATAGCAGAATAATCCAAATGTTCAGTATCCTCCCCTGCAAGAAACTTTTGATGCATTATGTATGTGAACTGGTCCATTTGTTCCTGCATCTCCTCTGTAGATAAAGCATTTTTAGGGAGTTCTGCTAACGCTTCACCATTAGCATTTGTGTCATCTTCTGGAGCCTATAATTTAAAGAAAATTCCCTAATAATGTTTGATGTGCACTAGTACTAGCAATAGAAGACATTAATGGACAAATTATGGTTCAAGATTGAAACAATGGACTTAGGACATGCGTTTTATGCATTCAAATTTTTACTTCCCGTTTGGCATCAATTTTATTTTTTGTTTTAACAAATGTGCTGGTTTACCATATTTTTATATGTTATTAATTTCAGTTTTTTTAAGAAAAATCAACTCATTTTTAAAGAAACTCAAAAAAATATTTGTGTTTTGAGTATATTTTATTTCAAATTAAAATATAAACAAAACAAAATAAAAAATGAAAATTAAATAACAAAAGTGATCCCAAACTACCCCTAAAATGTGTTGAGTATCAAGATTAGGTGATGAAATAATGTTTTTAAAACGAGAAAATGTATAAAATATAGCACAAATTAACAATTTAAATATTACTAGTTCTATGTAACCATCTTCCTTCAGTGGCATCATACTTCTCCAAATGAATATTCTCGTTCAAGTTACTTGCAAAATAAAGAACAGAGGATTATCCCAAAAGGAAATAGATTTAAAGCAAACAAACAAAAAAAAAAAAAAAAAACAAAGAGGCGGAAGGAAAAAGAACCAAAGCATCACTCCAGACTAAGCAAAAAGAGCACATCAAGGCACTCAATAGCCAACAAAAATTGAACGAAGAAGAATTTTTCATGATAAAAGAACAAATGGTTGAGCCTGCGCAACCAATCACGACAATAATGAGAATTTGCCTTTTTTTAAATTAAGATGTAATAATAATATAAAAATCTCGATTTCAATTAGAAAATTCTACACAGTGGAGTGAGAAGATTTAAAAAAAATTACAATGACGAGAAATAATATACAAAAGAAGAAATAGCAAAAAAGCTTGGTTTGTTTAATCCTACAATGGGTATTTGCACACAATTACAAAGATAACAAATGAAAATTATACAATCATAGGGATTGCATGCCCCTTTTTGCCTTTCTATTTCAGCTAAGCGGAGCGACTCCCCTTGTTTGTCCATGGATAGTTAAAACTCATGCTTCTTATTTAGCTCATAATTCTATGGCGCATTACCTCCAATTCATCAATCCCACCGACCTTGAGGAGTCTCAATACTCCCCCTCAAATTAAAAAGTAAAGATCAATCATTCCAAATTTGTCATGTGATTTGTGGCTCCAAAATTTACTATCCAAAATTTAAGAGAATTACTCAAGACATTAAAGGTACAATAATTGGAATTTGTATTATTTTAAGATTGAGAGCATGACCCATAAGGTTTTTCTAGATATTTGGAGAATTTTCTAACCTAACAATTTCATCTAAGTTACGCCCTTCTAGTTCAATTATTTTCACAATAACCTTGAGGTTGTGTAAGAAGTCTTCAATATTTATATTTAATATGCTCCTTTTTTTACAGTGAATGCATCATAAATTGCTCTTGACAAAATTTGTAAAAGATTCAGGGTTCTTTTGGGAAACCATTGTCCCTGCTTTGCTTTTCAGACCACCTAACGTAGAAGCTGAAATTATTAAGTTTTTAGTAGGGTGTCATACATATAACTAACTCCTCTTTTTTAGTTTTTTGTTTTTGTTGTGGGCTTGCCTATATAAGGTTGCCATATATGTTAGAGAGGAGATAAGAGAGTATTTTGATTGGTGGAAAGAACGTTTCCCGTATCCTTCCGGGTTAAGAAGTGATTATTTCAGTATCTTGGAGTGTTCCTCAGCTCGTGATTAGCAGTTTTTCTTTCAGTTTATGCATTTTATTTTCCCTCTTTGGGACTGTTGACCAGGTTGCTTCTTTTCTGGATTTTTCAATTGCAACTTTTCTATTTTGTATTGTTTCGGGTATCATCTTGGTATCAAAGCATAGTTTTTTGCGCATTTCCTGCTTCTTCCATTTAATTCAATTTCTCCATAAACAGGAATTCTTTCCAGATTTCTTGTTTTCTTTTTTTCTCAGATTTCTTTTTTCGGTGGAACAACTTTCTGCCAAGTCAAAAATCTGGTTTGTTGGATTTTCAGCAGGTTCTTCGGTTTTGCAATTTCCAGCAGGTTCTTGCGGTTTTGAAGTTTTCCAGCAGGGTCTGGCCGCATAATCTCTGCTGTCCAGCCCGTCGGTTTTGCCCAGAATTTGCGGACAAGGGACTGATTTATGTCCAGACTTCCTATTTTCTGGATTTAGGTGGCTGCAAGGTCTGTTGCAGCTTTACGGTTCTGTGCGCAGGAATCCAAATCAAAGGATTTCGGTTCCAGTTTTATGCCTCTTTCTTACCTGCACTGTTTCCTACTTTTTTTCCTACAAGCTGCTTTCAATCGCAGATCATCTAAGTTCTGTACAACCTTCAATTGAATCAGCAGGCAAAAGAAAATCAAGATACCTCCAAGAAGAAACAATGTCTGTCCAGCACGAAATTTTGTTGTGGACGAATTGCAGCAAGAAGTTTGTCTTCTACAAACAAGATTAGCACTTCTTGAACAGTGAGAACTGGAATAACGTTAGAATGAATCCTCAAATAAGATGATTGGAGAGGAAGAAGATAACCCTTTCCATCAAAAGACCTCTAGTGGCGATAAACAACCTCTAGTACATCAAGGCGTGAAAATCGGAAACCTCCATATTTTGGAATCAAAATAGACATTCTTGATTTTGACGGAAAATTGAATCCTGACGAATTCATCAATTGGCTACATAAAGTTGAACAAATTCTGGAATTCAACGAAGCGTCACAAGAGTATTTCATCATACTAATGGTGATCAAATTGAAATACATCACTTCGGTGGGAAAATTTGAAGAGGATTCGACAAACAGAGAGAAGATCCAAGATCTGTCGTAGGCCAAAATGAAGTATGAAATGCAATGGAAATTCTTACCCGATCATTACCGACACGAAGTCTTCATCCGGCATCATAACCTTCATTAACAAGAGTTACGTGGAAGAATATATTACTGAATTCACACAGTTGGGGCTGAAGTGCAATCTGTCCGAACCCGAGGAGCATATTATCACGCATTTTTTGTATGGTCTTCGACCATCTATCGCTAATGTGTTTCAACTCCAGCCGTTCTGAACATTAAAAGATGTGATTAACCTGTAGTGAAGGTTGAAAAGCAACAAAAATTGGGTAGGACCACTCCAATATGCATCCCTACCAATGGTTTGCCTGGTTCCAGCAAATCAGCCCACTCCAGGCACAGTCAGATAGTTGAAAAGCTGAGAACAGCAGCAACAAAACTGTTTTCCAGCCGCAATGGACTGCTACCGCAACGAAACAAGGAAATACATCTGGTATGCGATGCTTCAAATGTCATGGTTTCGGCCACATAGCCTCAAGCTGTCTTAACCAGAGCATTGTTTCATTGGTGGAGAAGGTTGATCAAGAGGAAAATGGCATGGTAGAAGGAAGATACTAATTCAACGAGGGACTAAATCCTACAGGCTGATGAAGGGGAATTACTGATGATAAGAAGTCTCCTAAGTATCGAACAATCCTGCAATAAAGATTGGTTACGACACAACATCTTTAGAACATGGTGCACAATTCAGGACAAGGTTTGTAACCTTATAATTGACAGTGGAAGTAGTGAGAACATGGTTACAACAACCAAGGTGGAGAAGCTTGGGATAACTTCTCAACCTCATCCCCATCCCTGCTAACTCATGTGGCTCAAAAAAGATGTTAACATTAAAATCAATCGGCAATGCAGATGGTGTCATTTTCTACCAGTTGGAAACTTCAAGAGCAGATTTTATGTGATGTGCTTCCTATGGACGCTTGTCCCATATTGCTTGGTCGACCTTAGTAATATGATCATCATAACATTCATGATGGGTTTGCCAACACTTATTCCTTTAGCCAGAAAGGAATTCAAACAACTTTGGTACCTATGAATGAGGAGATACAGGCGGGGACTGAAATCAACCCTTTTACTCATTCATTACTTTTGAAAGATCTCAAGGAGACAACTATGGGATACTTTTTTATCATAACCGCGAATTCCGAACAGCTATAGGCAACTCCTTCTGAATGATATCTTTCCAGTAGAAATTCCTACAGGATTTCCTCCTGTGAGAGAGGTACAACATGCTATGACCTTATGCTTAGTTCAGTCATCCCCAACAAACCTGCATATAGGATGTCTCTAAGGGAGCACAAGGAACTTCAACGCCAATTGATGAACTGATCCACAAAGACTTTGTGCGATGTAGTGCTAGCCCTTGCGCGTTTCCGGCTCTCTTGGTTCCAGAGAAGAATGAAAAATCGCGCATGTGCATTGACAGTCGGCTTTAAATAAAATTACTAATAAATACATGTTTCTCATTCCTCGATTGGATGATCTTTTTTATCAACTAAAATAAGCGGTTATTTCTCCAAAATAGATCTTCGAAGTGGGTACCACCACACGTATGTGACATGGAGATGAGTGGAAAACAATGTTCAAAACAAGAGATGGGCTTTACAAGTGGATGGTGAAATCGTTCGAGCTTTCTAACGCTCCAAGCACATTTATGCGCCTCATGAATCAAGTTTTTCAACCTTTTTTATGGGAAGGTTTGTGGTGATATACTTCGATGATATTTTGATTTATAGCTCTAACAAATTTGAACATTTGCAACATTTACAAAATATTTATGAAGTCCTACGATCACAATAGCTTTTTCCCAATAAGGAAAAGTGTGAATTCCTAGTTGGTTGAATCAATTTCTTGGGATTTGTCAAATCGACAGTAGGAATGAAGGTGGATTCCAACAAAGTTGCGGCTGTGAGGAACCAACCAACCCCTAGTTCCTTCACAAAAGTCTGACAATTCCACGGGTTGGCCTCTTTTTAATGTTGATTCGTCAAGAACTTCAGCACCATTGCTGCCCCGCTAACGGAGTTGCTCAAATCAATCCATTTTTGTTGGACTGAGCAAGCACGACTGAGTTTTGATCGCTTGAAACAGGCCCTATGTATAGCCCTAGTTTTAAAGCTTCCAGATTTTGATCTTTTGTTCGAAGTGGAATGCGATGCATCAGGCACCGATATTGAAGCCATCCTTAGTCAACAAGGGCATCCCGTAGCTTATTTTAGCGAAGAGCTCAACGAAACCAAAAGAAAATATTCCACATATGATAAGTAATTCTATTCAATCGTAAGGGCCCTCCAACATTGGAGTAATTACCTTTTTAACTAATGAATTTATCCTCTTTATAGATCATAAAGTCCTTGAGTATCTTCAAAACCAAAGTAAATTGAAAGGAAGACACATCAGATTGGAGTGATATATTTCAGCTTTTCAGTTTACTCTCAAGCACAAATCGGGACTCTCTAATCAAGTAGATGATGTCTAAGCCGCCGACAAGCTATTATATCCATTTTGCAAGCTAGCGAACTAATACGAGGAATGTATCTAGAGGATCCTGATTTTCGAGTGGCATAGTAGCAATGTCTCGTTGAAAATTATAAAACCTTTCACATCAAAGATGATTACCTCTTCAAAGAAAATTATTTATGCATTCCTACGTGTTCCATTTGAGAAGCAATATTAGTGGAAAGACATGATGGGGTCTAGCCAGTCATTTTGGGAGAAATAAGACTTAAGCTCCTCTTTAGGACAAATTTTATTGGCTCTGTGTGCATAGAGATGTGGATCGTCATGTGAAACGATGTCATATTTTCCATTTAGCCAAGACAAGGACTCAAACTTCAGGTTTATACTTTCTTTTTCCCATTCCTGAATTTCATTGGACGGATATTAGATTGGATTTTGTGGTGAGTTTACCCCTCACTCAACAAAACAAGGATTCTATCAGGGTGGTGGTGGATCGATTCTCCAAGATGGCTCACTTTGTATCGCGCAAAACCTCTTTTGAAGTCTCTCCCATTGTCTATTTGCACTTCAAAGAGGTGGTTCGTTTACATGGCATTTCTCGTGCTATCAAATTGGATCGAGATATTAAGTTTTTAAGCCGCATTTGGAAGAAATTAAGAACAAATTGGGAACCAAACATCAATATAGTTCCGCTTCCCACCCACAAACCGCAGTGCAAATAGAAACTCTTAATATAAGTCTTGGAAACCTACTTCGTTGCTAGGTGGGAAAAAATCTTGCACAATGTAAACTTCTTGTATCTCAAGTGGAGTTTGCCTATAATCGGTCACGCAGTCAAACTTCCAAATATAATCCTTTTGAAGAGGTTTATGAGAGAAATCTTATATCTCCACTTGATCTTACTTCGAATTTTCCCATTCAGGCGGTGGCACTAGACATTGAGTTTCGATTACAAGAAATCCAAAAGCTACATAAATTGCTGCGTGCGAACATGATTAGACAAAAATAAATCGACGAAAATCAAACAAGAGTAGAAGGGCGGTTGCCTTCAAAGAAGGAGACAAAGTGTGGATTCGACTAAGGAATGTACGTTTTCCTCCGGAAAGACATGGGATGCTCAGGGCCAAAGTCGATGGGCCTTTCCGTGAAAGGTATTAATGACGCTTATCAAATTGATCTCCCCGAATATTACAGTATTTCTACTACATTCAATGTTGTCGACTTGACCCAACATCACAAACCCAACTCCGAAATTGCTTATCATGAACAATCCTCACCAACTCCAAGAGAATGACGTAGGAGCAGAAATTGCTATGCTTGCCAGGGTGTCATGCTTGTAATTAAGTCTTCCTTCTTAGTTTTATGTTTTTGTTGTGGCCTGGCCTATATAAGGTTGCCTTGTATATTAGAAATGAGAGAGAGAGTATTTTGATTGGTAGCAAGAAGCTTTCCCGTATCCTTTCGGGTTTAAGAAGTGATTTCAGTATCCTAGAGTGACGCTTAAGTAGTGATTAGCATTTTTTCTTTAAGTTTATGCATTTTATTTGTTAAATATATGGAGTTCGTGACTCACCTACCTCATTTATCGCGTCTCACCTAACTCATCTACCGTGTCTCACCTACCTCTCTCCCAACTACATCTCTTCACATACCTCTCTCCACCTACCTCTCTCTTGCTTTCTTTAAATAGCATCTTTTTGCATGTCATAAATCGTCAAGTCAAACCCTCTGATATGAGGGCAAGAGAGAGAGGGAGAGAAGAAAATGTAAACGTCGAGGCGCTCGACGGTGTAATTCCTCAAAGTAAAAAAATCATCTGCAGCTAGGGCTGTCAAAAAAGCTCGTTGTTCAAGAACAGTTCGTGTTCGATTCGCCAACAAGTTCGTGTTCGATTCGTTCGATAAGCAAACGAGACGAACACGAACAATTTTTTTCGTTCGGTTTGTTAAACGAACCAAACACAAACAGTGATGTGTTCGTTCGTGTTCGGTTTGTTATTGTTCGAAATATAAATAAATTTAAAATAATATATATAAAATTTTATGATAAATTATTAATAACAATAATAATATTATAGTATTAATTATATTAAAATAAATAATATAATAATATAATTAATATACTATACTATATATTAAAATAAAACCCTAAACAAAACCCTAAACGTCTTCTTCAATTTGCTTCATTTTGAGGAAGTATAGATAACTACGATGTGTACGGAATACTCGATCAATTTGTTTCATTTTGAGGAAGTATGCTTATCAAAGTTAGAGTCGTCGAAAAGTTTGTTGTTCGCGGACAGTTCGTGTTTGGTTCGCCAGGAAGTTCGTGTTCGATTCGTTCGATAAGCAAACGAGACGAACACGAACAAATTTTTTTTTCGTTTGGTTTGTTAAACGAACCAAACACGAACAGTGATCTATTCGAACATTTCGAACACAAACACTAGTTTTATTCGTTCGTGTTCGATTCGGTTTGATAAACGACGGGAATAAAGCGAAAATCCGAATCGAGAAAAATTCACAAGCAAAAAAGAACACAGAACGACACATATTTACGTGGTTCGGCAAATTTGCCTACATGGGGATCGAGAAGTTTAATGGCACAGATTTTGGTTACTGGAGGATGCGGATATAGGATTACCTCTATGAGAAGAAACTTCATCTTTCGTTACTAAGAAAGAAGCCGAAAAAGATGGTCAAGGCAGAATGGAATCTGTTGGATCGATAGGTTCTGGAGGTTATTCGATTAACTTTGTCAAGGTTCGTTGCCCACAACGTCATCAAGAAGAGAACTACTGCAAATCTCATGACAGCTTTATCTGGTATGTATGAAAAACTATCAGCGAATAACAATGTGCATCTGATGAAGAAGTTATTCAATTTGAAGATGGCGGAAGATACATCTGTGGCACAACATCTGAATGAACTCAATAATATCACAAATCAATTGTCGTCTGTTGAAATTGATTTTGATGATAAGATACGGGCATTGATTTTGTTTGCTTCATTATCAAATAGCTGGAAAGTCATGAGGATGACAGTTAGCAGTTCTGTAGGTAAATCTAAACTGAAATATTATGATATTTGTGATTTGATTTTGACTGAGGAGATGCGCAGAAAAGATTCTGGCGAGATCTCGGGTTCAAGTTCAGCACTGATTTTTTATTCCAAAGAGAGATCATAAGATATGAACTCAAACAGAGAAAGATCAAAATCAAAGTATGGTCAGTAAGCAACCTGTTGGAATTGTGGCAAGGCTGGCCACATAAAAAGGAACTGCAGGAATCACAGAAAAAGAAGAATGATAGTGCAAATGTGGTAACTGAAAAAATACATGATGCACTATTGCTTGATGATTCACGGTTCATTGATGACTGGATACTGGATTCAGGGGCTTCCTTCCATACATCTTCCCACCGAGAGTTGATGCGAAACTATATTGTTGGTGACATTGAAAATGTATATTTGTCTGATGAAAAATCTCTGAACGTAGAGGGGATGAGAGACGTTGATATTGCACTACCTAACAAAAAAATGGATTTTGCAAAAAGTCAGACACGTTCCTGAGTTGAAGAGAAACCTCATTTATGTTGGGCAACTCAGTGAGGGATGTCATTCAGTAGTGTTCTCAGATAGCACCTGGAAGGTTATCAAAGAAGCATTGATGTTGGCTCAGGGTAAGAGAACGAACACACTATATATGACTAGAAGTGACCACAGTAGAAAAGTAAAATTTGATGATCTACCAGAGGTCACAATGCAGGGTTGTGATGGAAGTGATGAGGAGAGTGGATCAGGGGCAACCATTCTTATTGTTCCGCAGACAAATGGTGGAGAACCATAAAGGTATAAAGAAAACTTGCAAAATGAAAATTTGAGTAAGTGGGAGTTGGTCGTGAATGAGAAGATGGATTCCCTGCCAGGGAATCAGACTTGGGAGCTGACAGAACTTCCACCAGGGAAGAAGACATTGCACAACAAGTGTCATGTGAAGGTTGCGCTTGATGGTAGTAAAAGGTACTAGGCTTGACTTGTTGAAAAAGGCTTTCAACTGAGGTAATATATTGTCCATGTAATGGGAGTTGTAAGCAGATACATGAGTAACCCAGGAAAAAGCTTGGAGGTACAAAGTTATGTCGATGCTGATATATCGATTAATTATGTTACTCTTGAGAAGTTGAAGTTGTGCTCGACCTCAATTGGTCTTCTGGCATGAAGACCGAGGCTTCGAGTTGCAGAGGTTGAAGAATGTGGAGGAAAGTGGAGAATATTACATTTTAAGGAAAAATGTCAGTACAACCAGCAGATGACGCAACCTGTAGGTGGTGCAGTCACTGTCTCAGTCTCCAAGTGGGAAAATTATTAAATATATGGAGTTTGTGACTCGTCTACCTCATCTGCCGCGTCTCACCTACTTCTCTCCCACCTAACTCTCTTCGACCTACCTCTCTGTCGTTTTCTTTAAATAACCTCTTTTGGTCTGTCATAAATCGTCAAGCCAAGCCCTCTGATATTAGGGCAAGAGAGAGAGAAAAAAATATAGATTTTTCTTGTAAACATCGAGACACTCGACGGTGTAATTCCTCGAAGTAATAAAATCCTTCGCAGCTCCGTATACGTAGGCAAATTTATCAAACTACGTAAATCTGTGTCGCTCTGTGTTTTTTCCTGATTGTGAATTTTTCTCGATCAGTTTTTGTGTTTTATTGCCATCGTATTTCACAACATTATTTTTCCTCTTTGAAATTGTTGTCCAGACTTCTTTTCTGAATTTTTCTATTGCAGATTTTTTGTTTTTTTATGGTTTCTAGTATCACCACCACCACAACTCGTACCACAGCTTTGTAAGGAATTGATTTCTCCATCACAACTTTACAACCATTTTTTAAAAAGCTGCAATCACTCCAATCAGAACTTCAATCACAATAAATCTCTTTATCTTGAATTTCAATTACAATCATGGCAGATATTTTAAAATTGAGTGTCAAGTTTTATCAATTTTCTTCCACTTTGGTTCACATGAGCTAGCATATCTCATTTAAGAATGGTTGGTTCTCTTATTCAGAGTTTTGAAAATGAATTTGGTAAAATTTAATGAGTCGGGTAAGAAATTCAAAAATTTCTTCTCTTTCTCTACTTGAGATTTGAAAATGAATTTGGTCGAATTTAATCATGAGTAATGTAAGAAATTCAAAAATTCCTTCTCTTTCAATAATTAGATTGCTTCAAGTAGTATAACAGGACCTAAGAAGCTTTTATAAAAAGTCCCAAGAAGCCTTCCAAAGTTATTCAAGAGAAAATTTTAAAAGAACCTTGGATATACCAAAAGACAAACTTTCTAAGAGGCTTGGAGAGCTTTCTTGAAAATAAGCACAAAATTCAAAGAGCCGTATTCACGTTTAAAGTAGTTGAAAAGGCACAATTATCCTTCAAAATATATGAAATAAGGAAAGAAAAAGTGGTTGCAAAAAAATAAGAGATCAAATAAAATAATCCATTTTATTCTCCCCTGGTTAGCAACTTAATAAGCAGTTTTGATAAAATTTTATCTATTCCTAGATTAGTTCGCTTATTAATATATTCTTTAGCTTGAAAGTAAAAATTATCTTATATATTAATGGGTCCCATGCATCAATAAATAAGACTCTACATTAGCAGCTGATCTCTCTCCCTCGCCTCCTTATCATTATTGTGCCTCTCTTTTTACTAGACTGCTCGAAGGGAATGGAAAGGGGACCATTCAAGGAATATCAAAGAGAGAAGAATAACAACATTGAGGATAGGAAACCACAATAACAAAAGAAACACAAGGAAATGCATGCACAGGTTTATCAGATTGAAAATCTCTAGACTCTCCCAAACGAATAACAATTCCTTCTCTTTGGTGAGTTCTAAACAGACCAATTCTCTCTTATTTGTCTCTGGGCTGCACCTATATTGTTTTGGGGAATTTTTACATAATATATGAGACTGTAATTGATATCAAGAAGAAGATCATCTATTCTACTATCTCATTTATAAACTCTATGTATGTCTTCAGTAGTTTGCTTTTTGTTTTCAGTCAGCGATAAAATGTTGATTACGTGTGCTACGACTTAACCATATAAACAACCATAAAGCATTCATTGTGTTTTAATTTATTGAGAATGTTGCCTATTTATAACTCTTAATATATTTTGATCATAAATTGATAATGGAGGTAGTTTTCAGCTTGAACATTCTTTCCATTGTGTTTAAAATTAGAAATGCAACATGTAACTTTGCTGAGATTGAAGAGTGAACAAAAACAAAGAGGAACCTATGAGCTAGACTTTGAGGGTTTAGCCAATAAAGCTGCTAAATTAGAGTAGGCTAAACCCAATCTCGTTAAGCAGATAGTTATACAAGAGGATATTCCCACCAACAACTGTGATAAAGATACAGAGTTTCCAAAGGAAGATGACATGGGTGATCGGAATAATGGAGCTAAGGATAAGGATGATCCTACATAATCAAAGAATCCATCCCATATCAAGGACGATGCCAAGTTGGAGTTACCTTCCTTTGATCACATCATTGATACGGGCAAAAACAAATAATTGGATGGATAAAATGAAGATATACTTTTCTTTCAACAAATATAGCCTTGCATAAAAGATTGTACTTGCATACCTCAAAATATCCTCGTACGAAGTGATGCGATGAATCTATAAATCCAAGAATAATGATTCATCTAGAATAACAAGTTCGCAGCATAGATAAATTATATCTTATCCTCCATGAAGATGATAAGTAGATCCCATGGCTAATTAAGGTAGGGATGCAAGACATCGGTATAAGATTAAAATATGGTGTTTCATAGACAAGCTTTTTATTGGATATCTATTGGTAAGAAAGATCAGCATTAATGAAGTATGTTGTTGGGTTGTATTTAGAGGTCCAACAATATTCGAAAATTTTTCAATGAATTCAATTGCAAAAACTAGCAGCAAAATTACTGCTCTTTTCCTTTTTTATTTCACCGGAAATAGATAAAAAATTTATTTATTTCACCTAAATAAGAGTCAGCTAAAGCTTAGTTAGAGAAATAGGTGATCTCCAAAGCTATAAGATTCGATGGGGATGGTAAAGTTAGCCGTCTTTTCCTCTTGGAAGCACCTTTGTCTTCCTATTATTTTTTCAGGATGACGAAGAGCATATAAACTATAGTGAACAGGAATTCATGCCATTAAACTGTAACCTACTTTACCTTCGATATGGTCGAAGCTGCATTGATCTCATTCCTTTCCTCCTCACTCGCATCATCATCTTCGCTCGCCTCCTCCTCCTCCTCCTCCTCCTCCTTCTCCTCCTCCCCAGCTTCATCGCCTCCAACCCAATCCTTCCTCGCCACCCCCAACCTCTGCTGCTCATCTCTGATCTTCTTCACAAGCATCGCTTCCTCGCACCGGCGCATAAGCGTCTCTGACCACTTCTCCCCCGGCCGCGACAAGACCCTCACAACCGGATCCTGGAACCTACCCACATATTCGTGATGGAGGTAGGGCTCCCTTTCTCTCATCGAATCCTCAGAAAAATACTCTCCCCCGCGAATTAACCGTTCCATGTATGCCCGCCGGCGATTTCTTACAGTCGCGGACTTCGCCCGCGAGTCCGCCTCCGTGGGTACCAGGCTCCGCCGAAGACGATCAACATACCATCCAACTTCGTATTCTGAACGCAACACATCGAAAGCGCTGAGCTCGTTGGAGTTGAGGACGGCGCCGTAGCGCTCGAGGAAGATGGGTGCGTCGCGGGAGATGAGATCAAAAAGCGCGGCCTTGCGCTGGGAGGCGTCGGGGTGTTGGCTGCGGATGCCGCCCGGAAAATAGAGGCCTTCAATGGCTGCCAGCCGCCCGGCGATGCCCTCCATGGCTGATCTCTCCATCACGAGCAGGGGTGCTGGGGAAAAAATTGCGTATACGGGGTTACACAGGGTTATAAGCTTTTGTTAAATCGTTAGTGTAACTTCCTGTAATTTTGTAACTTTTGTAAGTTGTAACTTATAAATAGGTGAAATACGAACGTGCTGAGTTATAAGTGAGTTATACGGAAGTTATAAAGAGGTTAAAACACGCATGTAACTCCCTTGTAACTTCCATGTAACTCCCGTGTAATTCATTACGTACGCACGTAATTTTTTTTCAAGATGTTGGGGCTCTCCTAATAAGCGAAAGGTGAATAGTCTGGAACTCGATAAGCCTAATCAGATATTATTTATTTTAAGTATTTTTTCATAGGAGGCGTCTCATATATATCATCATATATATCATTTATATATATTTCATATTTAAATGTCAATATTTACAATATAAGCAACCCAAACCCATAAATAGCCACGTATTCAACCTTATATATCCCTCTATCATTTCTCCACTTCAACTAAATACTCGTTGGAGATGTCATAAAATCAATATTCTTTGGAGATGTTTTAGCTAGAACGAGCAGGGTTGGACTCATATAGGATACATGATGGATTTTTGTTTATATGAGAGGACAATTTACATTTTACCCCACTTGAAATATCACTTTATCTTTCGTTGTCTTGACCCCTCCCACATTGGATTAGAGGAGTTAATTTGCCGCCCTAAGAAAAAAAAAAAAACTAGTTATGCCCGTGAGCGAGAACATCCCTTGCAAGCTATACCACTTTGCATAGTCATAGCAGCCCGACCTCTTTGTGGATACTCGACTCAAGTGGAGCTCTAGCTTTGGATCTGTTTGTAAATGTCTCATTTTACTTACCTCAAGTTTGTGTCGGTGATTTCATCCCCACGACGTAGGGGAGCGAAATCCATCATTTGGGGGCGGAGAACGGAAAGTACCACGACTTTGATGTTCTTGTCAGTCAATTTTTTCTTTCTTTTGAAAATATATTTAATTTATTATGTATATAATTTTTTTAAAATAATATTTTAATTTTGAAAAATGAGATCATATGGATCTCATATATCTAACAGTTTAGATAATTGTGTACAGTACTACAAATATTGCATCATCTTGAAAGATAAGCGTACTTAATAGTCGGCTCAATTGTTTAAACTTAAAAATTTAGCTCTTATTTGGTATGCAAAATTTATGATCAACAATCCCCATCTCTAATATGAAGTACAATATTCTCCTATAAGAGCACGTCACTATAGTTAATTACATCTTGAACGACTAAAATCATTTAAGAGAACTCTCGATTAAAATTGAGTTTCATCTTCAAGAGTTCAACATTTAATTTTCGCGATTGTTCATATAAAAATAAAGTGGGAATGACTCAAATGTAAATGGTTATTTTATGGAACCCAAATAAATGAAAAGTGGGAGATGTCGAATATATTGAGGAAACCTCAGTGACATCTCAGACTATCCTATGATTTTTCTTTATTTCTTTGAAAGTGAGATTATAATGCTTCATTTATGTAATTGATTAGATTTTGTCTTATATATGCACAACATATGATCATGCAAACGACCCAAGAAGATGTAAATATTTACGTGGTATCAAACGAACAATTCGGAATCCTAAAAGGGATTATGGCTCATATCATATGACATCCGATCGCATTAAGGCCTAAAAGATAGCATGAGAATTTATGTTGTGTTAGATGAGCAATCTCGAAGTCCTAAAAGTTTATATATATTTTTAAAGACTATGAAATATTCATTTGAGGATCGTTCTTCGCTTCTAGTTGTAGTCTTGGTCGTCATCTAAAGTTTCAATCTATCCGCTTGCATCCTCGTCTTGCTCCTCAGGAAGTTCGACCCGAACACCTTGATACATCTAAAATATATAGTGTTTTTATGAGCGTTTTTATACATCTTTTTTATGACATTGCATTTTAAGGGAATGTATTTTCAAGTTTTTCTTGCATGTATGATTAAAACGAATGATTGTGATGAAATCAGCAAAAAAATGATCAAATTTGAAGCAAGAATGAAAAGTGTGCAAAATTAGCCATTTACGGCTAAGCGCCAAGGGCTGGTGCATAGCCGCGACAGTTAAAAGTGACGAATTAAATCAAATTTAACGTCATTTTCAAGGGATGTTTGAAGCAACATTTGGTTTAAACTTCCTTAACTTATTTTGGGCGGTAAATTCGAATGAAGAGATGTATCATTTGATGGATACATTAAATCTGAACATGATTTGAAGGGACATCAAAGCATTTTTTAAGAATTATTAAAATGAAGGCTTGTAATCGAAAGAGAGTTTTTTGGGAGCTTTTAGAGAGTCTTTAGAGAGTCCTTAAAGTCATTGGAGTCGTGTAGAGAGTTTTAGAGGGGAAAGAGTTGGTGTTGAAGCCTTCCTCTCACCAATATTCTTTCATCAATTTATCTAATTTGTATTTGAGTTTAAAGCAGAGTCAGTGTCTACAGAGTTGGGTGACCCACTTTGAGGAGTCATTTAGTGGAAAGCAAAGTTTCAAAAGAACTTTAAGAGTCTTGTGAAGAGGATTTTCAAATAATTTTTTATCTTTGTTTTTACATTTGGTTTTAAAATAAGACTTGTTGTGTTTTCACTATGAGCTATGCTTTCAAATCAAATTGTGTTTGTGTTTTCTTCATGAGTTCTGATTTTCTTTATCTTTTTCCTTTTAAATGATGAAGTAATTAAATTATGGATAAAAGTTGTGTGAAGTATAGATGTTTAATGTTGGAAGAAGTTGTGATGATTCAACTACCTCCCACTTCATTTACCTCTTGATTTGGTCAATTAAGATGTTAAAATTTGTTGTGAGAACATGTAAGATCCAATGCGGTATCATCTCAATCAACAATTAGAGAGAATCACGTGAAATTATATTGGTGATTATTATAGTTCATATAGTTGAGCGCAAATAAATAGAGAGATATATGTTTTTGATTGAGTGTAGAATTATAGGACTTTAGAGTGATGACTAAAGCCCCCGATTTGGTTTGATATTTTAAGTTTTGTTATGAGATGTTAGCTCTCGGGTGAAGGAAGGAGAGGAAACTCTAGAGTGAGATCTAGTATCTTCCACTGTCTAACTCATATTCGAGATTTCAAAGCATCGAGTTAACTTATGTTCCTTATAGAACCAAGTAAGGATAAATAATATAACTGCTCCTATTTGGCAAAACACATTTAAATACTTACACAATTAAATTTCATAATTATTACTGATTCATGAAGAGGAAAAAGATATTGTATTCTCATTTACTTTTGTATCATTTAATAGTCTTGATAATTTTAGTTACTTACTTTACTTTTTCTTAAAAATTATCAAAAGAATTTAAACTTTTTATTTATAAAATATAACTTACAAAATCATTTAGAAAAGTAAAAAATTGTTTTCTGCTTTCTTTAAATTTTTAGAACATTTCCCTGTGGATTCGATATCTCGGGACTTAATCAGAAAGTTTTATATTACTTGATAAACAATACATATACTTGCGTAGAATCCTATATTATAAATAATTAAAGTTTAACTCTTATTTGCTTCAGAATCAAGTTTTTTGCGCCATTGTAAAGAAAGATATATTATTATTGAGAAAAAATATAAAGTGTAATTTTATATATAAAACGCAAGCATAAATATTCGGGTATCACACCTTAGTATGATAGTTACGGGTTTAAGAAGTGTGTTTGAAGAGGTGATTGTATGTTATTGTTGGGTCGCGAGTTTTGTTGCAAGGTTTTTCTAAGTAGGTGGCTTACTGTCCTCTACTATATAGGTCTTTTACAGGTATATTAAGTAACAAAATAGTAATGTGCCGAGTGTGAATAAAATATATACAATAAAATGTAATAAAATAAAAAGTGTCGTGAAAAGAAAGTAATAATATGTACCTGCCACCTCTGACGTTGTTACAAGAAAGAATTGTCGTTATATGTTTCATATGTAAAATAAGATAATAATATACGGAGGATCAAAGCTAAGTATAAGAGTTCAAGTTAGGGGTTGGCTCAGAATCAGGATTGAAGCCATAATAATTCTCAAGACACATCCGTAGACAACTATAAGCATCATGTACGTGAGAGCCAACATAGGGTAAATTTTATTAGTAAGGCAATCAATGTAGGGTGATTCCCAACCCGGTCTATGTGATTGACACACGAACTTGCCAAAAATAACATTTAAAATTTATTAATATGTCGTACACCAAACTAATTTAAGCATTTCATTCAGCAAAATAATAATAATAATAATAAGTTTTATCAGAGAAAATGTTATATTATATGTTCATAAATTTTGTAAATTAGACAGTTCATGAGTCAGTCCCGTTATTGGGCTAGAACCACCAGCAGCCAATGAGAGTAAGGGCAAGTTTTTACTAAATGTTAAAGGATATTAATGCAAACCTTGAGAGAATTCTTGATGATGAATATTTGCCATCTTACGTTCCTCTCATTAGATCTCTTTTCCCTTTCGATTTAGTTAAGCATGCTCCAATCAACCCTGGTTGGGGTTTACAAATTGAACAACCAGAAAAGTCTTGGTTTGGATCTCAATAAGCTCCATCCTCTTCTCTTGCGATCTCTTGAATTAGTTGTCAATGCAGAAAAATTTTTGTACATGGTTGCAAACCTTTTATATATCTTGAATTTAAGTTGCTACAGTATTTCTTTCAATATCTCTTGAAAAGCATTCGCTTTCTTTGTTGCCATCTTCCCCAGTACATTTTCAAACAAGAAACTTATGTATGTTGAAAGACAATGGAGTAAATTCCCAAGTATTTTAATTCGTGACTGTGTTGCACCGCTAGGTCACTATATGCCTCAATCTTGATCGCGAGGTTTAGTCATGAGCAGCAGCAACACATTACTCTACATGCAAGTTCGACACTTAACTCCTGCACGCCACGCGCGACTCTAGCCATCGCAATCCCATAATCCCTATACTCGTCTAACGTAGATCCCTGGTCATCTTACGAAATTCTGGACAGTCGTGATTTTCGGATTCATGTATGTGGGTTGGCACATTGCGAAATCTGTGATCCTTTACTGGCCTATGTTGTCTCGCAGGGAGTTCCTATAAGTTGTGATCTTGATCGTGATTTAATCGTGATTCAATCGTGAAAGGAGTTTCTTTGATGAAGATCTGTATGTCGCGATCTCGTCGATGTTTCCCAAGATCGTGACTCTATCACCTGGCTCAATCACGAAGGCCTCTACATAGCAATCCCATCGATTCTTCCCAACATCATGACTATATCATGGGATTCATTCATGTAGGACTTCAGCCACATAAGAGTTTGGTCACGAAGACCTGTATGTTGCAATCCTCTTGATGCTTTTCAATATCACGACTATATCGTGAGATTTAGTCAATAGGTTCGGTCACGAAGGTCAGTAGGCCTCAAAGTTGATCGAGTCAACTTGTATATCACAATCCAGACATTGACTCCCAAAATCAAGCTAATACTGATTTGATATGATTATACGAGAATTTCACTAAAACGACGACACTAAGGGCGCATTTGAGGCAGCTTGTGCTTATCCAGATAAACCACTAATTTAGAATTGCGGATCACATGATTTAACATGCATTCCTCATTTAATATAAAAAACTAACTGCATTTTCAGATAAATTGCTTCAACCTAAAACTAAGAGCATCAAACTTTCAATATTATCAATGTAACAACTATGTTTTAATCATTACATACATAAAATTACATTATAATTGAGTGGTACTTATATAAATGCCCCTAAATGTTTTCGAGCGCTACGATTGTAAATCCCGGCTGCATAAATATACTAATCCTTCTCATCCATCCAATTCGATCAATGCTACGCTTCATGTAAAAATCTTCCACCAACGCTGGCGAGAAGAGCCGCCCCCGTTCCCGCCTCTCCGTACGTCGCCGGCGAGCAGGATTCGCCGGCCGCTGGTCTACAGCTAGATATCAGGTCCCGGTTCTCAGCTTCCATGCCATTAAGTTTTCCACTGTCGGTTCTTTCTTTTGCTTTCCCGAAAATTTATGAAAATCCTAATGTACTAGTTTCTCCTATGTAGATTCTCTTCTCCGTCTCCTCGGATTTCTTTTTGTGCCATGAGATTTCTTACGGAAGCTTGCCCTGGAAAATAGAAGTTTGTCAATGTTATGTTGTAATAAGGTTTCTAGTCATGGCGGGATCTCAGAAGCGGCAGCGGTATTCCACCCGGGTGGATTCTTCAATTATGTTTTCTGAGAAGACCGCCCCGGCGCCTTTAGCCGTTAAGGCTGTCAAGGCGGCAAAGACAGTTGTCGGCGAGGAAGCTGTGATTGTCAATCAAAATATATCAAGACGATCGTTAAGATCGGCTTCCAGAGCGACAAGTTCGGATGTTTCGTGTGGGGATTTGGGGAATGATAATAAGGTTAACGATTGTATGCTTAGTTACTACCCGAGGAAACCTCAGACGAGATCGGATTCAAAAGGTGAAGCTTTACAAGCTTTGACTAAGGCTAATGGCACTCAGATCTTGAATGAAGCGTGCAAAACCCCTGCTCCTTTTGCCCTTGAACCATTCAAATTAGACATCTCAGCCAATGTCGGTATTCTTGGGAAAAAGAGCGGCGAAATTAATGGGCAGATTGAATTGATGGAGACTGTTGATAGTCCTACACCAGGGGAGCTAGTGCTTCCTACAAAATCTTCAACAAGGAGGAGGATCTCTTTCAGATCTAGGGTATCAGCTGAGCGGACTTCTGGTTGTGGAAAGGAGGGATTACCTGATAATGCTGGGAATGATATTCACACTAGACGACTGGATGTTGAAGAAGCTGCAATAAAGAGGAAGAGCAAAAGGATTAGGAATGAAGATGCAATTAAACCCGAGTCCAATCTTGAAGAAAATGAAGGTAAAGTAAATAATGTGAGGCATCTGGATAAGATTGGGTGTGATTTAAGTGATCAGGAGGAATTGACAGGGGAAAAGGTCAAGTTGGCACTCAACATGTTCCATTCATTTTATAATAAATTGTCACAAGAAACAAAAATAGACTTGAAATCAAAGTTTGAGTTTCGTAGGAACCGCCTAGATTTGATGGCTTTTAAACTTTTGAAACAGAACAGTATGGAGCTCAAATTGGATTCATTATCCATAGGAAATGTGCCTGGTGTCAAAATTGGAGATGAGTTCAATTTAAGGGTTGAACTTTGTGTGCTTGGACTTCATCGCCAACTCCAGGCCGGCATTGATTTTTTTAAACATGATGGCAGAGTACTAGCTCGTAGTATTATTTCATCTGGCTCTAGTAGATACTCGGACGATGGTCACATCTCTGAAGTGCTAATTTACTCTGGTTCAGGGCCATCCAACAAGAATCAAAAGTTAGAATGTGGTAATTTAGCACTAAAAAACAGCATAGATGCTCAGAATCCTATTCGTGTTATTTGGGGATTTGAGGACTTTCAAATTAATAATTCTCGAAGTTTAAAGGGCAAAAAAGCTACGCGGTATATCTATGGTGGTTTGTATCTGGCTGAGAAATACTGGATTGAAAAAAATGGTGATGGTTTTGATATCTATATGTTTCAATTGAGGAGGCAGCAGGAACAGCCTGAACTCAAAATTAAAAATGTTAAGCTGAGAACAGCTATTTCATTTTCTGATGTATGCGTTGGAGATATCTCCAACGGAAAGGAGAAGATGCCCATTTGTGCTGTTAATACGATTGATAAAGAGTCTCCTCAGCCTTTTACTTATACGAAGGAGATGATATATCCGTCAAACCATATCCCAATTCATCCCAAGGGTTGCGACTGTGTTGGCATCTGCACCGATTCAATCAAATGTGCTTGTGCGGTAAAAAATGGCGGAGAACTGCCTTTCAATGGCCGCGGTGCAATTGTGCAAGCCAAACCTCTTGTTTATGAGTGTGGGCCTTCGTGCAAATGCCCTCCTTCGTGCCACAACAGAGTGAGTCAACACGGCATAAAATTTCCATTGGAAGTCTTTAAAACGGGAACTATGGGTTGGGGACTGAGATCACTATCTCTCATTCCATCTGGTAGCTTCGTTTGTGAATACGTCGGCGAGCTTATACAGGATGAAGAAGCTCAAAAGAGAATGAATGACGAGTATCTTTTTGCTATCGGAAATAATTACCATGATGTAGCTCTATGGGAGGGACTTCCAACATCTATACCTGAGTTACAGAAGAAAGGTTCTTCAGTAGTTGATGAAATGAACTATACTGTTGATGCATCCATGTTTGGAAATGTTGCTAGATTTATAAACCATAGCTGCATGCCTAATCTTTATGCCCAAAATCTTCTCTTTGATCATGGGAATAAGAGTATGCCACACATTATGTTATTTGCTTCCGAAGATATACCGCCTCTCCAGGAGCTGACATATCATTACAACTACACCATTGACCAAGTTCATGATTCTAATGGGAATATTAAGAAAAAGGTTTGCTACTGCGGTACTATTGAGTGCACTGGTAGATTATATTGAGATTGCATTTTTGTTTTTTTGCTTGATTTTCGAAGCATTAATGAAAAAGTTGGAATTTTGCATTTGACAATGAGTAATCAACTGTTTTTGATGGAATCTTGTTATTTACTTTATTGCTTTATAGAGGTAGCCAACTTATGCAGATGGATCCACTGATCATTATGCATTTTGCATTAAAATTACTTCGTTTAGCTCTCTTAAAAAAGTTTGTTTTTTATTTGAGTAATACTTTTCATGGTTATAATATATACTGCTGATTGTGCAAAGGCTTCGTGAAAGAGTTTTAGGACTGTATGGAATCAATTTTGTATTTTGTTTTTGTTTTTTCTTTTATTTTTAAAAATATATTTGTTTAGGCCCCATTTGGGTTCACTTTTGTTTTCTGTTTCTATTGTTTATTTTATTTTGTTTATATTTTGATTTGAATAAAAGCATGTTTGATCGTGGTAGTTATTTTTAAAAATGCTCAAAATATTTTTAGGTGTTTTTATTATTTTAGAAAACACGGTGATTTATTTTAAAAAAAAAAAAAAAACATATAAAAATTATACTAACTAACATATTTATAAAACCAAAAAAAAAAAAAAAAACAGAGAACACATGTTATGCCAAACGGGCCCTTTAATATGTATTTTCATATTGGATTTCTGTTGTCTATTTTTATGTTTTTAATTCATGATATACTGTTTTCTTTGTTTCATGGGATAATTATTAAGTTTTTTTTTGCCCCACAGCTCTCTTTATGAAGGATGTTCATGTTTTGGTCTGTATTTACCTAGGATGAGGCTGAATACTACTGAAACATGTGTTGACATTCATTATACCATTTAGATGTCAACTTCAGAGCGAGGTGCTAACATTTGAAAACTTTTTGAAGCTAAGTTATATATGGATATTATCCATTGACACAAATAAGTGTTCAAAATATGAATTTGTTTGTTGAAATTTAAAGCTTTCTTTTGTCATTATGAGAATTGAATTTTCCATGATAGTTTTTAGGGGCTTTTACGTACAGACCACCCAATTCCTATGTATTTACATATCTAATACCTAAACTTGGCTTTTTTACATTTCTACCACCCAAATATTTCATATCGTGTAAATACACCTTGTCATGCAAAAGTAAGGTAGCATATATGTAAATACTGTCGTTTAGGTGTTCAGAGTTGTAAACACATAAGAAGTGTGTGTGTATGTAAATTTTCGTAATTATTATTTAGGTGTTAGTGTCAAAATATTAATAAGGAATGGTATGCCAAAACTAACATGAATATAATCAATACCAAAAATCATGCATAGTATACATCTATCATCTCATGTAATTTTCAATAAAGAAGATGATCATAATGTCTACGGTTTTAAATTTTTGTTTTTGGCCTAGTATGTGAATCCCCAGCATAGCTTGATGGGGAAAAATTGGATCCTTTAATCTACAGCACATTGAAATAGAAAAAGTAGAATCTTGCTCAATAGCATAGTGGGAAAAAGAACGAAAACAAGAAAAAAAAACTAAGAAATAAAATTAAAGGAATCATTGAAGAAAATTTTAAGAATACTATCATTATTTTAGAGAAATCGAGCTGTTTCATTCTATTGAGGTCTCTAGTTGCTCTACAATTTGCTGAAGAGTGAAGGTGTAAATGAGTAGTCAAATTTTAGGGATAGGGTTATAATTAAAATGGAGAAATGTCTCATGTATATTATGCGATAAGGGCATTGTTTGGATTCTTAAGGGTGAGTTTTATTAAACCATGATTTGGTCGGTGATGTTTCATGAGCTCAATTATTTGATAGTAAAAAATTAGTGGAGTGTGGTTGCAATAATAATGTTAATATGAGCACGTGAAAAGACTTTGAAGGGTAAATAAAAGATTTATATACTAGAGGAATGATTAGAGTGATGTTTTTCAAGATGTGATTATTGAAAAGTAACTTAAAAGTGGTAAATTTAAAGTTAAAATTAGTACGTGAGGATCATAAATGAGTAAATTTTAACTTACATGGATATAAGTAGTTTAAAAGAATTTTCAAAGAATAATGTTTAACACCCCAAACAACACCATCATGCATGAATGGTAGATGAGGATTCATAAGACTGATAAATAGTTGATCTACGACTAATGTTGATGCAATTTACAGCAGATGTTTTGGTACTCTAAAATGCCTTCAACCCTGCTACTTGCTTTGAGTGATCAATGTTGTTCTAGGTGGTTTGCTTAACTTTGCTCTCAAGAGTAATTTCCCTTATAGATTTGTATACCCTAAATACAATACATTAGGCCACTTTTTTATAATCTTTGTATGAGAGCGTATGATATTTTCATGAGAAAGCATGAGAAAAACAATAAATTTGTCTGGACATCCTGTATGGCTTATGTTTTTGAACTTTAAAGCACTCGTCATTGAAGATGGATGTTGTGCATTCATCTTGTATATAAATGAAATGCATTTTTTATATTTTATTTTTTTCTACGGATATAATTATTGAAACCCTTTTATGTTGGCAGTTCTAAAATTTCAATTAGCTAAATAGTTATTTCTAGATGTTAAGCACATAGGCCTGTGAAAGAAGCGTGGAGTTTAGGTAGATTGTTTATATATTATGGATACAATAGTCTAGTGTTTGCTTATAGATTTGCTCTAACCGGTATTAAACTACTGCATCCATACTTGTCAATGCTGGTGGATGGCGGGTTGAATAATTATGCTTTATTACAAGCTTTTTTGATTGATTGGAGATTTGTAATGAAAGAAGTAGAGGATTATAAAATATTATGTAGATGTTGTAATTATTGAAGAAAATATCACTTTAGGCTCTTAAATAAAAAAAGAGGAAAAGTCTCAAAATAATCCCATAACTCTTTGCCGAGGCCGAAGGGCCACTTTAGTCTCAGAGTTTATAAAAATAGAAATTTAGTGCCTTGAATCTTTTAATGGGGGCTAAAATAATCCTCATTAGGGACTATTTCAACTCATATTTGAAAGAGTATGAAGATTAATTTGACACTTTAAGACTCTGGAGCTAAAATGACCTTATGTAACCGTTAGAGAACTATTTTTACACTTTAATCATTAACAAATCTTTACACCAATCATGTTAAAAATGGAGATGCCATCTCTACCTTTCACATCCAACACCAAAACCAACTACAGTCCGATGCCACAATCGTTGATTGCCGCATTTGGAGATGTTGCTATCTGCATCTACACTGCTTGGAAAATTTACCATCAATTCTTGTAGTACACATCTATTGCTGATGTTCATCATCTATATCCACTGTTAGCCGCCATCTATCTCCCTAGGAGATTTTATTGCTCTAGGCGAGACCAATTGAAGGCATTGTTATTCATGTTCAACCCACTCGAACATACTATTAATATCTCCTTCATTCTTTACTAATCCTAAAGCCATAATGTAGGGCCGCATTATCAATGTCCCTAACATCAATGTATTTTTTTTGCTACATTGACAAGATATTTTGCATTGATTTGATTCCTCAAAGGTGAAGCTAGCTTTATACTTTTTTCACACAAGCAGTGATTTTTACATTCCACATTTATCTTTTTTTGAATATTTAACATTGACTAATGAAAATTTTAATGATTGACTGATGTTTCTTATTTTGTACAAATGAACCCTCTGCCTAATTCACAAATTTGTAGGAAGATTAGATTTAAAAAAGATTTCAAATCCAAATGGTATCTCTGAAGTAGATGGTGATTTCTAGAGTAATCATTGATCGTAATTTCCATTAGGGATTAGCGACTTACCCATTTAGTGACTTTGGCACTGGACGTTCTTAAAATGGGGTCGGGTGATTTAGAGAATAGACATACGTCTGTTGGCAATCCAACCTATTTGAAAGAGGATCGTACCTCTTCGTCGTGAATATCTGAATAGGACGAACCCGCCTACATGGATATCTTTGCTTCGGAACGAAGCAATTAGAATTATGTTCGGTCAACAGGAATGCATCTCACACCAATAGAGAGAACAATAAAAATGACCTTTTTCAAGGCCATTAGTGATCGCCACCTAGGCAATGACATCCTCCATGTATTGGGCTTACAATATCCCGCATTAGAAGTGATTACTAAAATGGCAAACAGACGTAATAAGCTTATGCATTATGTTCTATAGGAGTAAATGAATTTTTGAATGGTCTGCATGTATTGGTGAATAGCTACTTCAAGTAATAAAAGCAGATGATTATCCTAGAGAAAAGATAGAGAACCACCATCATGGCACAATCTTGGACATGGTGAAGAAGAGCATACACTTCACAACATCATTAACAACAGGAGATCATATAAAGATCAATATGATCACTTAGGTCCAACATTCCTTAATAGGAATTCAATATTGGCATCTTAAATATTGACGTTGTTGAGCCTTTGCAATTTACATTGTGAAAGCATTTTGTAGGCGGAGTCTGACTCTTATTAAATAACGAGGGAGAGGTGTAATACCCGAAATGTTCAAACAGTTAAATTAAATTGTTCTAAAATTTTATCTGATTTTTTGTTTTTTTTGCTTCCCCTGAAATATCATCCAAATGATTTTAACAAAAATCTGCATTTTATCTTGGTCGAATTGATATGTAGAAGTTTATAATTTGGTGGGGTTAAGGTAAGAAATTTAGCATATATGTAATTAAATATAATTGCTTTTATTATATTGCATTAAACCTAAGAAACCCCCAGTATTTCCTCCTTATTTGTTGTGAACTACAGCTTTTGTCAAATTGGTATTAATTAGGGTGTTAGCTGTAGGCTTTATATAGGAAGAAGGGAGGAAGGATAGGAAGCTAGAGATTAGGTGATGTCAATTTATAGTTTGTTTGTATTAATTTGTGTTCAATATAAAGGAATTTGTTCTTGCTAGACTCTCTATGCAAGGATGTGAGCTTGGCGTACACGTGGGGCGTCCACCTGTACATGTGGGGAGTCTGCTTGTACACGTGACAAATCCTGATTGGGGTTAGGCAAAACTGCATCAGAACTCTTGATGCAATATTTTTTTCCCAAGGAAGAGATTCGTCGTAAGACTGACCCAATAGCTCATGTGAGATACAATTGCTAAAATAAGGAGCAGGCTTTTATTGGACCAATCTTTTATAGTGTTTATAAGCAAATCCATTTTTTATGTATTTGCATTTAGATTTTTTACATATTAGACCTTTAATTCAATTAACAGAGTACAGCATTTACATAATTATCCGTTACTTCCAGCTTCATAGCATATTTACAAGAATGAAAAATCAATTTTACATATTGATTATTACTTGTTACATTGCATTTCTTTTGCATGCTGATTAAGTTGATTGTTGCAGGTATATTCTAGTTAAGCAATAAATAAATTTGAAATGATTATCACAGGTGAATATCATCAGGTGAATTTAAATTTTATTTTAACATTATTTCTCATTGAATGTTGAATGAGCAGGTGAGCCATCTGCCCAGTGATTTGTCATTTTGTATAGCTTTTGATTGTACAGTTTTGGGTGGTTATAAAAGGACTATTAGGCTATGATTTTATATTTAAAATATTTTGAACATGTTTTATATTTTATTTGATGATTGTTTATACATATTTCCTAATTTATGTCTGATATCAAAAGATTAGTTTGTGACAAATTAGTAAGAGTAATTTTCACTTTATGTGATCCTGACGATTATAAGTCGAGATGAGCATCACTGAAATTTAGTCTCAGTCGTCCTTTTCCATTGCACCTCTATTTAACCTTAAAGAGGGTTGACTGTGGTGTGATAGAAAGTAATATTTGAGAGAATGTTAGAATTACAATTTATAACAGAAGCACAATTGGATTTAGAGTTCAAGCTAGAATGAGATTAAAATTTGAATTGATTATTATAGAACTTCAAGTCGTTTCGATTCAGTCGGTCCATAGGATTTGAGAAGTGATTCATGCATGATATAATTATTATATGATACATTTATAGCTAGCCGAGAATTTGATTAGCACTGATTGGCTCATTACACATATAAATCATTAGTTTGTGATTATATTCATTGATGATATTTTAAAAACTGATGGTCATGTTGGGCATTTAAGAATAATTTTGGAGAATAAGTTTGGATCTATTAAGGTTGACTTAATTCTATGCAGACTTGTAAAAATATAAATTTTGATTATGGAGCATTGCATTTTGGAGATATATCATAAGCGATCAAGGAAATTTAGTGGATTCTCATAAGGTGAAAGGAATAGTAGAATGACCTATACCCAATAATTTTATAAAGGTTTACAGTTTTTTGGGCTTATAGTGATATACATGAGATCTGTTAAATGATTCTTAAAGATCGCTATGTCATCGTCCAAGTTAATGAGAAATGATGTCAAATTTGAATCTATAAAGGTATGTGAGCACAATTTTTAAGAATTGAAAAAATATTTGACAACAATAGTACTGTTAGCCATCTCGTCAAGAATAATAATGCAATTTTGAAAGGTTTAGGATGTAATTTAATGCAAATAGAAGGAAAATAACATATTTGTCTAGATAGTTGAAGACTCACAAGTAAAATTATCTT
Organism: Papilionanthe hookeriana x Papilionanthe teres; assembly: GCA_022702705.1. NCBI lineage: Eukaryota > Viridiplantae > Streptophyta > Magnoliopsida > Asparagales > Orchidaceae > Papilionanthe > Papilionanthe hookeriana x Papilionanthe teres. The sequence continues at coordinate 37,259,029 of CM040438.1, forward strand.
ACACGTGATCCAGGTTTGATAATCATTATCTTTACTTTGAAGATTTGATGACTATTTATATGGAGTGAAATATGAATCTTTTTACCGATCATGAGAGTTTAAAATAGTATTCACATAAGAAGGGTTGAATCTGAGACGGTGAAGATGACCTAAGTTCATTAAAAATCATGACTTGAATATACATTGTTGTTTTAGTAGAGCAAAAAAGGTAGTTGATGCTTAGAGTTGCAAGCCCAAGATGGATAATTAATCAAGAGTTAAAATTGATTAAAGAATTGGATGTCTTGCAGTTAGAAATAAGGGGGATTTGGTAATATTGGGTGCTTGCATTAAATGATAGTGCAATCAAGGTTAACTAAAATAATTAAAATAACTCATAAAAATAGTAGAGAATATTAGAAATTTGTTGAGCAGGTGCAATAAAAAACAGACAAAATTATTCTAGATGGAGATTTTATTACGAAGTTGTAGTTGTGGGTGCCTATTGATCTAGATCGGAGATGAAAAATTTTGCAGGAACCTTATCATGCAGGTTATATTATTCATTCAACCATGTAACACTAAGATGTGCAAATATTTAAAATTGATGTTTTGGTGGCCATGTATGAAATAGATGATGTTGCAAGTATGTTTATAAGTGTTAAGTTTTTCAGGTCATAAAGTTTTAGCGGTGGAAAAAATTAGAGAGTCGTTTTAGATGGTTTTGTCACATCAAACGTTGACCATCTGATGATTCAATTAGGAGAATGGATGTTTTAGATTCGATTTATGTTAAGAAAGTCGGAGGCAGACCTAGAAAGGCTTAAGTATAGTGTATAAAAAATGATCTTAATTTATTGGAATTAAATGAAAATATGATACTCAATAGGACGCAATTGAGAAAAATGATTCATGTAGCCGACCCCATTTAGTGGGATAAAGGCCTGTTGTGTTGTTGATGTTGTTGGTGAGTCAAAATGGGAAAAAATTTCAATGAATATTATTATGTGATTTTCCAAATCCAGACATGACCATGATAGTATTTGGACAATCATTGATCGATTGATTAAGTCAACCTTTTTTGTGTCAATCATGATCGATTGATTAAGTCAACCTTTTTTGTGTCAATCATGCAGATAGATTCAGTTGATAAATTGATCATGTTATATGCTGAGGAAATTATTAGACTGCACGGTACTCCAAAGATAATTATTTTTTACAGAGATGTAAAATTCACATTCAGATGTGAGAAGACATTCATAAAATTTTGTGCATATAGCTACATCTTAGTACAATATTCATCCACAAATTGATGGGGGAGTCAGAGAGGATTCAAGTGTTGGAAAATTTCTTAGGCTATACATTATGGATTTTGGAGACAGTGGGAATGCCACATTTCAATTATTGAATTTGCATTCAACAACAATCATTAATCCAATATAAAAATGTCTCTTTGTGAAACATTATATTGTCAATAAGTGCAAGATTTTGTTAAGTGGGTCGAAGTGGGAGAAGGACGATTATTGGGTCCAAAATTACATGATGAAGCTGTAGAAAAAAATCCGATTAATCAAAGACAAATTGAAAACCGCTCAGGATGGTTAACAAAAATATTATGACCCAAGACACTAAATGGTGGAATTCAAGGTTGGTGATTTTATATTCTTGGAAGTCAAGCTTATAAAAGGAACAACTACATTTGGCTAAGGAAACAAGTTGATTTCGAGGTATGTAGGGTTCTTTGAAACCATTGAGATGCTTGATACATTGCTTGTAGGCTAGCATTGTTGGTTGATATGTTAGATATTCACAATATATTTCGTATACGTATGATACCGATGATCCCACATGAAGAAATTGAGATGCTGAGATTTATCTTATATTGAAAAACTTAAGCGAATTCTTGAATTTGATGTTTTCTACTAGGGGTAGCATGCAATGTTGGATTGAGATGGATGGTTTTGATTAAAAATAAATGTAAGTAGTTAATGCAAACTATTAACTCGAGCCACCCCTTTCATTGCCTTTTGAGGCCCCACTATTCCTTCACCTGAATTGCCTAAGTAAGGGAAAAATATTCCGTCCGGACGTCCGCACGTTTGGACGGCCAACCACCTCCCGCCAGTGTTGCCTGTACACGCAACGGCCGGTGGTTGGCCGTCCAGACGTGCGGTGTCGGGACGGAATATTTTCTCCTAAGCAAGAGCTTGGCAATCCCAAGTGAATTGGAGGGGTTTCAAGGTGCGAAGCAGAGAGCAGTTCTTGGTTTAGGTAGGCAAATAGGGAAGGAAAACAAAACAATAAGGGTGATTTTTAGGGTGTAAAGTATGGGAAAACCTTACATTTGTTTATATATTTATTTCCTTATGAATAATTTTAATTAATCTATGAATTGTTCCTTACAGTCTTTTCCAATTTCCTGTAATCCATAGCTTAGCCGAGGAGTGTAGCAATAATGTAGGCTGAATGTTTTAGAAAAAAAACAGAAAATTTGTTGGGGGTTGTTTGAGGTAAGCAAATTAACATATATGTAATTATGTATAAATGCTTATATTAATCTAATTAAACCTAATAAAACCCTTTATTTTACTCATTTTGTTGTGCAATGTAGCTTGGCTGGATCAGTATCTAGGCATGAATAATAACTTATTAGTATTAGATTGAATATGAGCCCAATGTAAACTCCAGCACTATATAGTTATATTGATATGTTTTTAAATGAGCCAGCACATTAGCTTACAAGTCGAGTCGGAACTAGTTTAAGCTTGATTTGGCAGCTTATCGAACTCAACTCACGAGCCTCTCATTGAGTTGAGCCCGAGGGACCTAACCGGTCTTCTTTGCTCAGTTACGCCGTTGGTCCTATCCGGAGCTACAACAGTGCTGGTATATTATGAGATCTATGGCTTGTGATATAGAGATCCAATGATGTGGATGGGAAACTGAAACTTAATAGACTTGAGAAGGAGATGTGAAGTCAATAGGTTTTGGAGTTTAGGGTTTACTTGGCGACTTATTCTGTGTGCTCCTCTTTATTTCTTCAAGTCTCTTTCTCTAGCTATTTATTATTATTATTATTATTATTTTAAAATGAATATTTTATCCCTTTTATTTTCATGATTTATAAACTAAGGGGGCAGTTTAGAATCAATTTTATTTTTATTTTGTTTTTGTTTTGAAAAATATTTTATTTACATATTTTCAGTACGCTTTGTTTTTTTAATTTTTGAAAATAGATCTACTTATTTTAGAAAAATATTAAAAATATTAAAAATTTATTTTTTTGTGCTTCTAAAAGTAAATTGATTTATTTTAATATGTTAAACTCATTCTACTTCAAATAAAAATATTAAAAAAAAAAAAAAAACAACATAAAAATAAAAATAAATTTCTCCCGAGTTTTCAGCCTCATCGAGGGGCGTTTTGGGATCGCTTTTAGTTTATATTTTAGGCTTGTATATTGTTTAATTTATATTTTAATTCAAAATAAAATATATTTGTAATGTTAAAAATAAACCAATTTATTTATTAAACATATTTGAAGGTTATATTGTGTGGTTTTCTTTAATGCACGGGCAAGCGCGCTCACACATACACACACGAGTGCCGCTCACTATATCTCTTTGGTTGATAGTTGCATTGTCAGTTGTGAGTCCCCTGAGGTCTCGGGTTCGAGCCTGCTTAAGTGCATCTATCTTACACTGTTAGATTAAGTGGTTAGACACATGAGGTGTGTTGAGGGCTCTTATCATAACCTCCGACCAGTTTTTTCAATACACACACACCACACATGTATCTTATGCCGCATACGTCAGTGCATTGGTAGCGGGGTCACTAAAAGTCCCTTACGTCGGATGTTCGATCCCACCGTGACGTCAGGACTCTCGAATTATAAGCAAATGACGCGGCTCTCATCATAGGGCGAGAATGCACATGAGAAATTCATATTTGACTCACTGTCAAATATCGATTTCCTTTTATATATATATATATATAGACACACACACCAACTTGCACGGACATTAGAAAAGCATATTTTAAAAGAAAGAAAACACAATTGATATCAAATATGTGATGGAATATTGGATGACACTTTATTGCTAACAATTATTACTAATTAGTTGGTAGAAGAAGGGTAGATTTTGTATCTCCACATACTTTTTAGAATTTAATTACAACTTCTAATTAAAGCTGAGGTAAGCAGCAGGAAGAACTAAAGAAAAACTACTAGTTGATTATGTGGCAATGAAGTCAGATTTTATTTTGGGGTATTGCTATCACATGTGTTTGGGAATAGAATTGATTAATATATTGGCCTTCATATGTGTCACCTTGTTTGAGAATTAGATTATTGATGAATAATGTGTTATTAGGCTCACTATAATAATGTTTTTTAAATAATATATATTTTTTTAATTTATTTGTTGAATAATTTTTTTTCATGTAAAAAATGTCGAATCCTCATTTATTTATCTGTGCTATGCAAGAATTTATAGATGGGGATGTTATTAGTAGAATTCAAGTTGGTTGGTTGAAGTGGATGAATGTTTCAGGCCTATTGTGTGATGGAAAAGTACCACTTATATTGAAAGGAAAATTTTATAAGGTGATTGCTTTACACTTGGATGGTAGTGAGACCTGTAATGCTTAGAGAAGCATAAAATTAAGTGCCGCCGAGATGAGAATGCTTAGGCCGAGATGAGAATGTTTTAGGTGGATGAGTTGCTTTACACATGGAGATAAAATGTGAAATGAATATATCCATGATAAGGTTGGTGCAACTTCTATGGGAGACAAAATTAAAGAGAATAGTCTTAGATGGTTTAGTCACATTAAACTTCGATCATCTGATGATCTTAGAAGAGTAGATGTTTTAGATTCGATTTATGTTAAGAAAGACAGAGGTAGACCTAGGCATATTGTATAAAAATGATCTTAATTTATTAGAATTAAATAAAAAAAATGATTTTCAATAGAACACAATGGAGAAAGAGGATTCATATAGCCGACCCCACTTAGTGGAATACAGGCTTGTCGTTGTTTTGTTATGTAAGAATTTAACTTAACACGTAAGAAAAGAGAGGGTCATGAAATGAACAAAAAAATGAAAATTAAGAATTGAGGAGATAAAATCTACATTCAAGCTCAAATAAATCTTAAATTTAAACATCGAGACTTATATATTTTTTTTTCAAACATACAACTTTATTTTAACAGGTCAGTTAGAAAAAAATAAATTCTAACAATAGAAATTTTTAAAAGTAGCAAGTAGTTCCTCAAATAGAATCTTGATGATGGTTTAAAATGCATAACAATTAAAAAAACTATCCCTAACAAACGTCACGTTCCAAATAGTCCAATGTTAAATTTGATTAAGTTCTTTATAAGATTGGTAAATCATACTCGTTGAGTTCGACTGGTGAATCTACAGTCTAACTGATGAATCCCCTTGAATTCAACCTGTGAGTTCTCCTTAAAATTGACCGGGGAATCTTACTTGAGTTAGGCTGGTGAGATCTTTCAAGCAAGGCTCAACGAGTATATATAATTGATGAGTAGAATTTCGAACCAAAAAGAGCCGAACACAACGATAAAATCTTTGTTCATATTTGACTCATTTATATTTCAAACACAAAAAAGATGATTGTGTTCGGCTTGTTAACTTAGCGAACGAATCAAACACAAGCTTCTTAACGAGCCAAACACGAGTTGTTCGTGAACAACGAACCGTTTTGACAGACTACCTAACATGACCTCTAACAAATTCTTCTAATTTTTCTTCTACTCATCACTAACTATTTTTCCTAATAAATCCTCCTAGCAAACTAAAATAGCTAACATCACAAATAACAAAATTAGATAAAATGATGGCAAGAGGCTTACAATCAGGTTTAGGTTATTAACATGGCAAATCAAAGAAAATTTTGCTTCAGATGGTATGTGAGCTATTCACATTTAATTTTTTGGTGCTATTATATCAAAGTGACATTAATACTTTACCTGACTATTTAATTTGTGGGTTACTGTAATAAATTAAATGGATAGCTCATTATCCAAGATGACGACATTATTGGCAACTATAGTATTATAAAAGCCAGATTAGTGCTCTGCTAATTACAAAACTATGTCTAGATTTAGGAAGGTTTATTGAGAGATCATAAAAGTAAGATTAGAAAATTATATCTAGATTTAGGAAGCAAGATTAATGTCTGTATTGTATGATCTCTCAAATAAACCTTCCTAAATCTAGACATAATTTTGTAGTTTGTAATTAACATTTAATTTTATGGTGCTAATATATCAAAGCGACATTAATACTTTGCCTGACTATTTAATTTGTGATTTATTGTAATAAATTAAATGGATAGCATACTATCTGAGATAAAGACATTAATGGCGACTATAGTATTATAAAAGCAAGAGTAGTGCTCTGCTAACTACAAAAATATGTCTAGATTTAGGGAGGTTCATTGAGAGAAGTCATGAGTGTATTGTATGCTCTCTGAATGAACTTTCCTAAATCTAGACATATTTTTGTAATTAGCAGGACGCTACTCTTGCTCTTATAATACTATTGTTGCCACTAATGTCTTGTGTTGTGAAAAATGATGATAATGAAGCGAATAGTTGAACGAGAAAAAATTACACGCAGAAAAAACACCAAAACGACACACAAATTTACGTGGTTCAGCAAATTGCATACGTCCACGGAACTGCAGAGGAATTTATTACTTCGAGTAATTACATCGTCGAACACCTTGACGTTTACAAGAAAATATCTATTTTCTTATCTCTCTCTCTCTCTCTCTCTCTCTCTCTCTCTCTCTCTCTCTCTCTCTCTCTCTCTCTCTCTCTCTCTTAGAGGACTTAGCTTAGCCTTGACTTGGCTTCATCTTTGAGCAAAAAAAATGCTGTTTATAGAAACCAGGAGAGCGATAGGTGGGATGTGGAGAGAGGTATGTGAGCGGTATGTGGGATGTGGTAGGTGAGCAGTAGGTGGAATTCTTAATTAGGAAGTTAATTAACAATGATTAATTAAATTGCGGTGGACCAGGCTCCACATTACCCAACATCTTCATCTCAGATAGTGAGCTATCCATTTAATTTATTAGTCAGGTAAAGTATTAATGTTACTTTGATATATTAGCACCATAAAATTAAATGTGAATAACCCACATACCATCTGTAGCAAAATTTCCTATAAATATGTCTCAAAAAGCTGCATTAAGAATATAACTAACTATTAGTCCTATAATAGTTAGTTGTTATTATAGGAATTAACTTAAAAGTAATTTTTTTTTCTTATATAGAATTAGTGTACATTTGTTTCGGATTTTCTGTCTGCTTTCGGAACTGAGTTTTTGATTCACGTTTCAGTAGATCGTGTTACAAACCAGCGGCGTAAATTTTGCGATCGCAGCCGGCAACCCGCATCTCATGTCCGTGTGTCCTATGATCAGAGTACATTCACCTAAATAATTGTTAATAATATTGTAAATCATATAACAACTATATGAATGAAAATATGCATTTCACCCAAATAGTTAATATTAATAGCATGTTCTATATGATGTTAGATATTTGAGTATTACATATGCAAATAACAAAATTTAGGTGTTAGGTATGTGGATGCATTAAGAATCATGTCATGTGTATTTAATTCTCTCTATATTTTTTCATGTAACTTTGTAGATGCATTCCTTAAATTCAACACAAATTTTTAGGGATTTTAGATTTTATTCCTTCTATATAAGGAACAAAGTTCCATCATGGCTTCCGACGAATAGGACTTGGCAACCTTGGTCCTCCCCAATGATCCTATTCTCATGGTCGTGTCTCAAATTTTCAGTATCTTTTCAATCTAATGCGTCCATACTTGTTGTCGTTGACAACGATCAGATAGACGTCAAGGAAAATGGCTCCGCGCAAGTTGATGATTTCATTAACTATGAGGTCAAAAAAAGAGATGGAGGAAGACGAACGAAAGCGTATGAAGAATGCTGCAAAGTTTTTGGATGGTATATCTGATGGTGGTGAAGTGTCGCACAATAACTTTATGTGATATTAAAGATTTGGATGATATGAATGTCAAAAAGTAAAGCTTAAGTGTTAGATATGAAAATACATAGGACTTTGGTGATATATATGTAAATATACCTTTATATTGATATGTTTTTAAATGAGCTAGCTCATTAGCTTGCAAGTCGAGTCGGGGCTAGCTCAAGCTTGCAGCTAGCAGCCTATCAAACTCAAATCACGAGCCTCTCATCGAGTTGAGCCCGAGGGACCTCAACGGTCTTCTTGGCTCAGTTAAGCCGCCGGTCCTACATGGAGCTACAACAATGCTGGTATATTCTTGAGATCTATGGCTTGTGATATAGGGACCCAATGATGTGGATGGGAAACTGAAAGTTAATAGACTTGAGATGCAGATGTGAAGTCGAGGTTTTGGAGTTTATGGTTTACTTCGTGACTTATTCTTCAAGTCTTCTCTCTCTATATGGATGCTTAGTATATTCTTTAATTTATATTTTAATTCAAAATAAAAAAATATTTTTAATGTTAAAAATAAACGTATATATATATATAAAGATTGGTCGAAGGTTAAGATATGAGCCCCTAACCAACCTCATGTGTCTAACCACTCGATCTCACACTACGATCTATGGACAGACGCAGCTTAGCGAGATCGAACTCACGACCTCGGTAGACTCACGATTGACAACAAGCAACATATATATATATATATATATATATATATATAACACATGCATATTAAATAAACATATTTTAAAAGAGAAAAAAACACAATTTATATTAAATATGTGATGGAATATTGGATGAAACTTTATTGCTAACAATTATTATTAATTAGTTGGTAGAAGAGGGGTAGATGGAGATGTTATAAAAATTAGAATTTGTAGTTAACCATTCCTTGTGCTTATCTGAACTAAAAATATGATGTAAATTGCTATCTTAATATAGTTGTTTAGATTTTAATTACATCTTTTAATTAATGCTGAGGTGAGCAGCAGCAGAAAGAACTAAAGAAAAAACTACAAGTTGATTATGTGGCAATGAAGTCTGGTTTTATTTAGGGGATATTGATGTCACATGTGTTTGGGCTTTAGTCTATGTTTTGTTTAGAATATTTTGAATAAAGTTGACTAATATATGGGGTCTTCATATGTGTCACCTTGTTTGAGAATTATATTATTCATTAATGTTGTGGTGTTAGGCTTACTATGATAATATTTTATAAACAATCTCTCTCTCTCTCTCTCTCTCTCTCTCTCTCTCTCTCTCTCTCTCTCTCTCTCTTCATTAATTTTGTGGTGTTAGACTTACTATGATGATATTTTTTAAACAATCACTCACTCTCTCTCTCTCTCTCTCTCTCTCTCTCTCTCTCTCTCTCTCTCTCTCTCTCTCTCTCTCTCTCTCTCTCTCTCTCTCTCTCTCTCTCTCTCTCTCTCTCTCTCTCTCTCTCTCTCTCTCTCTGTATAGCACATTGAAGTTGTGTCTATTGAGATTGATGTTTTGAGGATTCTAGTTAGAAAATAAGGAGTATATGGTTTGAATTGTGCTTAAACTTTAAACGTATTTGTTGCAAAAAGAATGAAGAATTATCAAAAGTTAGGTTCAATTACTATAATCAACTCAGGATGCCTTGGAGACACACCCACGAAGAAGACCTTATGAAAGGAAATATCATAACCAGAGCTTCAGGTTATTGTACATGTTTTGTTGTTCACTTCTTTCTGTAGAGTCCTTATAGTTAGTTACATCTTAAGCAACCATGCATTACTTGATAATAGTTAATGTTCAAGTAGACGTTGGTTTGTAGTTCTGGCATGGTGATAGTTGTGATGTATGGAAAGGTTGTTAACAATAATTCGTTTTCCACGAATAGCTTTTGTTTGACTGTTAAGTTGCTCGTATTTGATTCTTTCGTTAAGCAATCAAGTCAAATATGGACAATTATTTTGATCTTGGATTATAAATAAGCTGAACATGTACATATCTTTATTCGATTCTGTTTTGCTCTTATTTGCTCGAATTAAAAATAATTAATAATAAAATTTGCGTCTTCCCAAGATCCAAATGTGACTAGTAAATACTAGATACTACCCATAGGTTAATTATGTGGTTGATTATGATCGAATGTTGATGATGCAACGTGATGGATGTTAGCAATGCTCCAATCAATCTAAATATTACATCGTAAATTTCGATGTTAGGAGCGTGATATTGTTGACGTAATATTTATAATAATTTTTTATGAACGAAAATGTCATAATCTCGATGCACATGACTCGACCACACGTGTCATGATCATCCAACCATAAAAAATAAGGACAAATTAATATGGTGCTAACAAATTTGTCATAATTAGCCATATCTTGTGGTGATATTTTGTGCTTGACTCATTTGGTCTTTTTAAATAATATTGGATGATTGACACCCAACACATAAAAAATTGCTCCAAAGTACTTCTTATATAATAAAATTATATTCTTGTCTATGTCCCCATTAATTTAATTTCATAATAAAATTAAATGTCATAATCTTATGATAAATTTAAATCAGGTTTTTAGGCGTGCCCTTGCTAACCTGATTATCCACTGCACGAATCTTGAAGCACATAATTTCTATGATTATAACAAGCCAACAAGAAGACTATGGAGTATAAATAAAAACAAAATTAATATATTTTTTGGCTGTATGAGAGTAGATTTGTCCTAAATTCATATCTATGTTCTCTCCTACATAATATATGAGAAATTTGTCTCGATTGAGTTACGTGAACTGATTGATTTCTTACTCGATCGATTTTTGGGTCACCTTTTGCTCGTTTAGCTGTTTTGATGTTATTTGACTTTCTGGTTCGACTGTTCCTTGAGTCGATCGATCAATTGATGTTTGAGCTTTGATCTGTCAGTCCATTTGGTTGTTCGGCCTCTAGTTGATGGACTGGCTAGGCCCTTTCCTCAGGATTTCTTCATTTATTATGATTGATGACATGTGCTTCACTCGTAGCCGCTAGATCCGATCAAGAGCATTTTACACAATCATGATTTAAAATTTCACAAAAAATCAACATAAATGCATATTACAAATTCAAACACCAATTGAGGTTCTTACCAGAAAACAAGACACTGCAAATGCTCGGAAATAGGCGCTTCAACGCCCATTGAAGCACCCCAACACCACTATCACAGTGCCCCGTTGCTACTAACAGGATTTGAGCTGTGCTTTGTTTGAAGTTTTGATTTTGTTGATTGGAATGTGTCAATTTTTATTATCTCTTGTGCGTAGCAGAGAACGTATGTTCTGAAGTTTAAAAAATGTAGAGTTTTCAATGTGTTGTAAATCATACTATTCTCATTTTCTTCATAGTGCATTTCTTGATGTGACGTGGCTCCGTGATTTTTTTCTCCTGCCTGAGCTTTTCCACATTAAATCTTGTTTTTATGATGTTTTCTTATTATGTGCGCATCTTTCGAATCCTTCAACAGATGTGAGCTAAAGGTTTCAGCAATATTATTATTAGTAGATATCATGAGGATGGATTACACTAAGGGTGTGTTTGGGGCAGATTCTGATAAGTTGCTTATTTGAAAACGTCGACCGCGGGGTTCTACTTGTGTTCCGCGTTTAGTGTAAAAAATCAACTGTGTTTTCGGATAAGCTGTGCAAACGCAGTTTCCAAAGGGTGAGGCGACGTTTTCAAAACGCCACCGCAGCGGATAAACTGCCCCAAACGCACCCTAAATTAATAGTACGATAACAAAACACATAAAGCATGAGATCAATCATAATATAAAAATCAAGACATATTTTCAATATGCAAAATATATTTTATAAGAAAAAATGATACATTCATCAAGATTGATATATATGATAGATTATTATTATTATTTGAAAGCAATGGTCGACAGGCGGAACCGCCGACTGCCCCTAAGCGCTAACTCCCGTTAGATCTGGAGGCCGACGCGGTGTCCAAGAATTCGAGTACCGCCTTGCTTAGGGCAGCACTGTGCCACTAGGGTATTTGAACCTATGACCTGAGGGGATTACGACCGGCTACCCGACTGCTCTACCAACAGGCCACAAAATGCGCACATATATGATAGATTATTTTACATATGTATGAAATGGAAAGTAATATGGAGACTACAAAAATAAGGAAGATAAATATTAAAATTATACCAAAACATTTTACTTTCTAATTCTTATCATGCCTCCAAACTATAGTCTTGGATACATTTATTTTACATGGACACCACACAATTCTTATGTATTTATACATTTAACACATAAAATTTGATATTTATATTTATAACACATTGATGTTATAAACTTATGCATGAATGAAAAGTGCATTAAAATTTTAAAAAGTTAATAATAGTATTTTTTGATGTGAGGTTAAAATTGTAATAGCTTGTATGTAAATATAATGATTTTGGGGGTTAGATATGTAAATCTATAAGAATTGTGTGGTATAATGTAAAAGACCCAAATAAATTTAATTTTGTTTTGGAAAGGATTTGTATGAAGTGGGTCAAATCATATCTCAAAATTTCCTTTTCAAAGTGATAGTGATATAGATGAGGATGCTATTAGTAGAACTAAAGTTGAAGTAGGGGAATGAATCGGGCCGGTTGTGTGATAGGATGGTACCGCTTGGACAGAAAGGAAAATTTTACGAGATGATGGTGAGACCTGCAGTGCTCTATGGCACAGAATGGTTAGGTGCATGAGTGGCTTGACACTTATAGACAAAATGAGAAATGATTATAGATGTGATAGGGTTGGTTTAGCTCTAGTGGCGGATAAGATCAGAGAGAGTCGTCTTAGATGATTTGGTCACAATAAACATCGACCATCTGATGATCATTTTAGGAGAGTAGATGTTTCTGATTCGACTTGTGTTAAGAAAGGCAGGAGTAGACCCAAGAACACATGGGCATATTATATTAAAGACTTAGTCCATTACAATTATATGAAAATATGACGCTTAATACGACACAATGGAGAGATTGGATTCATGTAGCCGGCCCCACTTAGTGGGATAAAAAGTTGTCGTCGTTGTTTCGAAAAATTACAAAAATTAATTGTAAATACTTAAAATGTTGGAAAGTTCTTTCAAAAAAGAGTTTTGTATTTTATCTCTTAAAAAGATAAATTTACTCCTGCTGTACTTTTATGTGTTTTCTATACAAGTCATTAGGTACAAATAAATCAATAAATAAAAATAATTGAAGTTTTAAATTAGAACATGTGAGGAATTATTTTTAACAAAGAAATATATTTAAATGTGATGGTAAGAAATATTCTTAATTTTAAATTTTATTAGGAAAATTTCTCTCTTATATTGTATATTTGTTTGTGTGAGTTTGTGTGGGAAAGTTTTTCCATACGGAGTTCGGGCGCAGTTCTGCGTGCAGACTTCCAGTAATATGACGCCACGTGGAGGTTATTGCAAGTGAAACCGCTGAGGTTATTGAGAGGTTATCGGCGGGGTTATTAGGAGGTTATTGTGGGGGTTAATGCAGGGAGTTATTGTAGTAGAACCGCGAAATTTATTGGGTTTATTATGGAGTTGTTGCAGGAGTTATTGAAGTGGAACTACGAAGCGTTATCGTGGAGTTATTGTGGGGGTTATTACGGGGGTGGTTATTGGAGTGAAACGCGAGGTTATTTGTGGGTTATTAAGCGGTTATCGAAGGGTTATTTCGAATTATCGGAGTCAATGCCCCAATAACCCTCTCAATAACATCCGCGGTTTCACTCTAATAATCTCTGCTGTTCCACTTTAATATTTTTTTAGGTGAGTCAATATAACACACATGAGGACATAAGTATCGAAGTCCGCACGCAAAGTCGCGTACGTACTCCGTATGTAAAATCCTCTCGTTTGTGTGCACCCAAAAGTGGTATGCATGAATGTCGAGACAATCTAATGCATCCGGATAAAAGATAATTGACTAAAAAATGTCAAAAATCGGCTATAACTATAAAAAAACACTATAAAGACCAGGTAAATCCTCTATTGAAATGTGTACTACAAAAAGACATCATAATGATATGTAACCCTCCCATTAAAATGAGACATTAATAAAATTATAATAATAACTTATAACTCTCCCATTAAAGTAGGGGCAAACATGTAATTTTAGACTTCTTCCATCTTTCTCCTACAAATAGAAAGCTCTTATCTCTTGACTTTTCTCATGTAGGGAGAACTCTCTCTCATTCTCATTGTAATCGCTATTTTTAATATATAAAAGAGGCCAAAGAGCCTAGGGATACCTATTTCGCACCTACGGGACAAGTCTATGATATTTATTTTCTCATCTCTATCTCTTCTTTTTCTCCATCAAGATCCCTACTGCTCTGATTCATAGGCATGCCACACAGGATCAATTTAGATTCAACATCCTAAAAAGTAAGGTGAGTGTGAAGTATGCTATCAACAAAGAAGTAAAGCAACACCAACGAGGAGAAGTGCATCTCAAAGACATTCCTAACAAGAAACACGTAAAGAAGTTCGGGAAGCAACATATATGGAGCTCGGAAACGTTGTTTCTAGAATCCCCGCAAAATGGATGGCCAACTCCAAAAGGTCGAAATAAGTCGATTGCTCGTACCAACACACTATTCAACCAATTCCGAGCGGCTAACACTTGATCCAACAAATAAAGAGGGTGTTACTCCACAAGGACACAAATTTCTCTAATGTTGACTTAGGTTTAACTGACACTCGGGGAACTCGGTTCCGAGTGAGCGAACAAGAAGTTAACAACAAAAACTCTCATCTGTGGCAATCAAACAAAAGACTCCCCTCTAGGGCGAAGAAAAACCCTCAATGGTGAGCAAATAAAGTACTCCCCTTCAGTGCGAGTAAAAAAAAAAATCTCATTCAGAGTGAGCAAACCAACAACTTTCCTTCGGGACGAGTAAACAAAATACTTCTCTCTGGATCGAGCAAACAAAAAGCTTCCCTCCATAGCTAGCAAACAAAAGACTCCCCTTTAGGGCAAGTAATAGAAAGAAAATTATATCTGGTGTGAGCAAACAAAAGACTCCCTCCCATGGTTAGCAAATAGGGCGAGCAAAAAAAAAAAATCCCTCTAGGCAAGCAAATAAAAGACTTCCTCCTGGGAAAGCATACAAAAAACTCTCCTTTAGAGCAACAAATAAAAAAGCCCCCCACCCACCTCCCAAGAGCGAGTAAACGAAAAAGAAATCTCCTCCGAGGCAAGCAAATAAAATATACTCCTCTAAAGGCGCACAAATGAAAAGCAAATATGATAGAAAATGGCTAACACTTGAGCTGGATTGTATTGTGACCGGTGATTTCTCCAAAAGTCAGCTCACCGATCAACACAAACAACCAAATCAGCGCAAGTGAATACCTCAACACAACATCAACCAAGTAGTTGATTTAGAGAAAAATATTTCTAAGCTGGGAGATGATGCAAAAAATGTCAAAACAGAGCGCAAAGAGAGCCTGAACATGAAGTATCATCGGTGATTCATGTAATCTTATTTTTTACTTAGAATTTTCTTGTTCTTTTCGCAGTCGTTACTATTAAGAGGCAAGAAAATTGGAGAATTTAATATGTACACAAAAAAATGGTCTACATGAATCTCAAGATAATGTAGCGGTCAAAATAAAAGATAAACGACTAAAAGGTACCGAAAATCAATTATAAATATAAAAATACATCATAAAGAGCTGTAATTCTTTTATTAAAGCGGAGACTATCAAAAGACATGTTAAAGATTTATAATTCTTAGATTAAAGCGGAACAATAATAATATAATAATAATAACCCACAATACCCCCATTAAAGTAGGGGCAAACATGTAATTTTAGACTTTGTCCCTTTTTTTCCTCTATAAATATGGAGCACATGTATACGTAAAAAGATGATATTATTTCTGATTTTTCTCAATGTATGTATAACTCTCTCTCGATCTTAATTTAACCTTTTATTTTTGAAATATAAAAAGAGTAAAAGACATGCTTTCTTTTTTTCGCTTCTCTGCTCTTTTTTTTTTCCTCATGATCTTTATCGCTCTGATTCATGAGCATGCCTCACAGGATAAATTTGAATTTAACAATTGCAACTACAAATCTAGCACCCTCTTTTATCCATTTTTCAAATTCTCACTCAAATATAAAAATTCATAATATGTAAATGCATGTGTTCAATATTACAATAAATAAATTAAATGTTTTATTTGTAAATAAGAATCTTTGAGGTGCTATCTATGTAATTATCCCTCAAAAAATTATTAATATTCGAGAATTCCGAAGAAGATTTCATCGCGAGTCATATATTTCTAAATCCTTTGCCTTTTCCTCTCTTCCCACCGTAGTCTCTCCCTCTTTCCCTCTGTCTCTCTCTCTCGCCTCTCCATCTCCCTCCTCTCTCTCGCTCCTCCTGAACAGCAGTTGGATTTGAAGAAATGAAGGTTAGTTCTCCACCAAATTAAATCAAAGATTTGTTTTTTGACTCTTTTCTTCTAGCTCCGAAAAAGGATTCATTTTTGCCTTCCTGCTACGCTCCCCTGCTATTAGGTAAAGAAGAACAGCCCTTCTCTTGTCCCTAATCCTCTCCTCTGTGCATTTGTTGAAGATGAAGAAATGGAATTCAGTTTGCTGTAAATTAAAGATGTTTATTTCGTTAATTTTCCATTAGGATCAAAAAAAATATTCTTCCCAAAGTCTCTCCCCTGCTTTTTTCAAAAAAAGGAGCCTCCTTTTCCCTCTTCCCTCAACTTCAACGACGACAAATCAACTCTCTCTCCCTCTCGTCGATTATATTCATTTTCTAATAAAGCTTTCATCTTTGATTATTTCATGTTCAAATTTTTCTTAAAGCTCTCATCTTTGATTAATTTTTTCTTTTTTCTTTTCAGAAAACCGTTCTGAAACTCGATCTCCACGACGACAAAGACAAGCGCAACGCCTTGAAAGCCGTCTCTACCCTCTCAGGTCTCCTTGTCTCTCTTTCTCTCTCTCTATCTCTGCTTTAAAAACTGTGAACTAAAATCATAAACCGCAGGGATTGATTCAATCTCCGTGGACATGAAGGAGAGGAAGATGACGGTGATGGGCGACGTTGATCCCATCGATATAGTAAAAAAGCTAAGAAAGTCATGGAAAGCTGAGATCTTTTCCGTCGGACCACCACCAAAGGAGGGCGGCGGCGGCGGTGGCGGCGGTGGTGGCGGTGGGGGGGCGGCGGCGGCGGCGGCGGCGACAAGAAGAATAACCCAAACGCAGACCAGATGGCTGAGTTGCTCAAAGCCTATCAGGCTTATTATCAGCGCCCTCCCTACATACCCAATCAGTATTACTACGCCCAACCCATAGATGAAAATCCCCCAAACACTTGTGTCATTAGCTAATTATCTCATCTTAATTATCCTATAATAGGGTTTAAATCTGCTTAATCTTACTCTGTATAATTAATTACTATTATTATTATATTTATCACTGCGAAAAAAATTGAGTCCTGATATTCTGATGGAGATGTGCTCTAAAATTGTTAGATTTATTTTGAAATAAGTGCAGCATAGCTATAAAAAATATTCTTTTTTTAAATAAATTTGATGCTATAAAATTTATCTTAATTAAATACAAATTAGGATCTACAACAACACAAAGCCTTAATCCCACTAAATGGGGTCGGCTATATGGATCATTCCTCTGCATTGCAACCTATTTATTGTCTTATTTTCATTTAATTCTAATAACTTACGATAATCTTTATACAATAAGCTAAAGTCTTCCTAAGTCTATCTCCGTCTTTCTTAACATAAGTCGAATCTAAAGCATTTACTCTCCTAATCGGATCATCAGAAGGTCGACGTTTAATATGACCAAACCATCTAAGACGACTCTCTCTAATTTTATTTGTCAATGGAGTTACACAACCCTATTACGGATGTAATCATTTCACATTCTGTCTCTAAGTGTAAAGCTGCTCATCCACCTAATCACTCTCAACTCGACAACACTTGAGTTAGTATAAATTTTATTATCTATTAAATTTTATGGAGGTCACATTAATAGAACAAAACAATTATCATGATTAAAGTTCTAAGTGGTGATTATATTTGATTTATTTCTAGTTCTTTCATTTTCAATCTTAATTACAAACCTGACTTGAAGGGCATGCATGCAAATTAATTATTGTTGGGTTGGTATATGTGTCAACAAAGCACTTGACTGACCTGAGGTCCTCAATTTATGGATTGGTATGATATGTAAATTATTCATTTTTCAAAGTTTTGACTTTATAAGTCAGTATTATTAGTCTCCATTTTATTTTTCTAAAGTTATTTAATACTATTTTGTAGAGATATCTAATATGTTGGATCAATAGTTGCCAATACAATGTAACATAAATGTTGACTCAAGGTTGAATGTGAAAAAAGAGAGAAAAGAGGTACTTTTTAGAGAATTTCCTAAAGAATTGAAAGACTAACTATATATAGTGAGTTAAGTCTGAGTCAAGAGATTATAGTTCAAATAAAGAAAATTCTTTTGTGATAACATGTGCCAAATATTATGATTTGGCGTGACCACGTCTAACATTTTGTTGATGCTGACTCGATGAATGTTACAAACACATTAATTTAGTATAATCATGTTGTATACACTGTCAACACGATTCTCAAAGCTTTCTAACGACTCAGGTAGCGTTTTATCACCCTACTCGCCAATCACGTGGTCGGAATCGACCAACATGCGATGATGAGAGATTCAAATGACAGACTACATCGACAGTCCCGATTGATCGGGGCATGGGTGAGAGTCATTTGATCTCGGTTAATCGGCCGACCCACCTTTACCACTGCGGATAAAATCGACGCTCAATCTGGGGCCTCGACCGACCAACATATGGCACGGTTGTCACTCAACTGGTCACCTTAGTTGGTCAAATTCAAGCAAGTCGACTTGAAAGTTACCTTTATGTTAAATTTCAAATTGAATATCTCATATAATATCAAAATTCAAACGATTAATTAGAGCATCAATTGTATAAAAGAGTGGTTTCTATAATTGCTCTATTCTTTCTATAATCGTACAAAATACGCTCTATAAATAAGCGACAAAAATACAAATAAAGAAATCTTTTACCGACTATTTATACAGGAAACTCCTGATTTGTTGTATTATATTTCCCTCTTTCTTCCTTCATTCAATCTTAAACTCTCCGGGCATGTTCACAAAATGACAGTTTAGAATCAAACACTTTAAAAATGAATACTTGATCCGTTGTATTGATCATGATGAAGATTCAGCTATAAGTTAGTGTGGTCGAGATGAAAATTACAATTATCTACTTTTACAATGAAGAAAATTTTATGAATCGAGGACCCCATTTAACATGGAGATTAGGGTTTGAGTATTCACCTATAATATGATCTTATTTAAATATTTTCAATTCTTAATGATTATTTTTTCTATTATATTACATTTACTTGTGTATTCGCTATTAACCACTTTTTTAAATTTGAAGATGACAAAGCTCGTCAAATGACACGAAACACGTTGTAAGTCCATCACTGAAATATTCGTTTATGCTCTGCGGGAAGCAATGCGTTTCGAAGCACACTTTCGAGAATTAATTATATTTCACAAAGATCAACTAGGTGGCGAGTCTAGGTAATCAATTGCGTATCGTGCGGTCGTGAAGACTTCTCCGACTCGAGTTTGAACCCGACCCATTAAAAATTAAAAAAATGTAATAATAAAATAAAAAAAAAAATACACTTTGAATTGTTCAGCTTCATCCTTGTGAGAGTAACAACAAAAACAATTTAGATAATAAGTAGATATTTAGAGTTCTCATGTTAGCAAACAAAGGAGTTGAATTAGACTCTCCTTTGACCTTTTACACGCGCATGATGTTAAATTTATAAATTGCATTTAATAAAAAGTGGGCATTTACATACACGCCCCTCAATTCCTGTCTATTTATAAATCTAACCCCGAAACTTTGCTTTTTACATTTATATCACTCAAATCCTTCACATCACATGAAAAATATTACTATTTTAACTGAAATTTAGAATTAAGATATTCAAATACATTGGAAGATAGGGATATATATGTAAATCTTTCTTTCTAAAATTGGACTTCTTTTTATCACAAATTATAATAAAAACCCTAGAAATTTATTGTCAGTTTTTTATAAAATAAAATAGAAGACCAAATCACAAATAAAATATCAAATAAGTTTAAAAATAAGTTAGATTTATGTAATTACAAATTACAAAAAAAAATTAATTGGGATTACCCATTGTTGCCAAATGGGAAATGCTCATAAAAAGGGTCATAGAACCGGACATATAAAGTTTATATAATAATTTTTTTTTTTTGGAAAGGTAAGAATTTAAGAACCATTTTTATAATATATTTATAATATTTTTTAATGATTAAAAAAAATTGAACATTAGATAGGATTGATTAAGGATTTGTTTGCAGAGCAATGACAACTTATAAGAAGCAACTATGAGTGCTGTTGTTTGACGTCGCAAAATCGATGGCTGCTATTACAACTGAGAACTTTTTAAAAAAGCTATCAAAACACGCTTTTCTAAATGAAGCATCACTACTGTTTTGTATCACACTGCTACTGCACGTCGCCCTAAACTGATTATATGAACGTTACAACAAATAAGACAACTATGCATGACGAGGATTGAGGAGATTTTTTGAAAAAAGCAATTTTAATATTTTAATAAAATTAATTAGTTATATGAGTTAAAAAATTCTTTATAGAGAGAAATATTATATATATATATATATATATATATATATATATATATATATATATATATATATATATATATATATCGAAAACTATATTTTATATTAAGTTGATTTTTTCAAATAAATTTCTTTATTAATTTTCTTATCTGATTTTTGGGCCACACTTCCCATCACATTCATGCACTAATTTTGTCATATTAGCTGTTTTTATTTTGTAGTGGATGCTTGGGCCTCAAGTATCATGAAGTAGTGGTATTTATGTAAATATATTCTTTATAGGGGGCAATCATATATATATATACCACCCTATTCCTATGTATTTAGATTTCATTTAATTTGTGTTTCGCATTTATACCGCCCAAATTGTTCATATTGAGACGCCGCCAAAATTTTTTTATCATCTAATACGAATCTCGAGATTGATTTTTTTAGCAAGAAACATTCAAATGGAATTAAGAGTCATCAAGAGCACCGATTTCAATGAAACTTATAGATCAAACAGATCGTTCAATGAGACAGTATGCAATGATATCAAAATTGGTTCGTCTGAAGTCAAATCAAGTCATTAAATCACCTATCGAAAGTTTTTGGCATATATAAATGGTTAAACAAATGTCGAATCAATGAGCCTATAATCGAATTGAGTGTGCTCGACTGAATCGAATCTAACGAGCTAAAATTACTCAATTCAACATTGTTGAAGACCTAAACGTCTATCAAACTTTTTGATTGAAGAAAGATTTTGATTTGTTCGATCAAAATCGTTCAGTATTCTAACGATTAATCGTACGAACATCAGTAAATAGAATACAACACATATCATGAGGGAGAGGCTTAAAACTTTGGTAGTGAAGTCGTCTCAAGATGACCTCTATAATCATCGATTATCGTTGGCCATCATCAACCATCGCCTACTGCGTGTCGACACCGTCGATCGTTATCGCGCCAATGATTGTCGACCACGCTGACCAGTCATTAATTACCACCGATCGCCGTCGACCACCCCGACCATCGTCGACCATTAACCAGATGTCGTTAGTGAACGTTGTAACTTGAAAAATCTAATAACCCCTTCCCGTCTGTGAGACAAGGGGTTTCTGTAATCATCAATCTATAACGAAATTTTACAATCGGGCAAACCCTATGGTTTTTCCCTTTACAAAATTTTCCACGTAGAAACTTCTGGTGTCATTATTGGTTGTTCCCTTTCACTCGAATGTGTGATGAATTCTCGTACAACACTAAGACGATAATCTATTATTCTTCCGTCTCTAGCACGCATCAAATATAAAAAATACTCTAATTTTTACTTTTAAGAAGTGAAACACACCTTCCCAATCTTCACATATGCGTAGGATGGTATTTATGTAAAAACTGAAGTTTAAATGTTCAGACATGTAAATACATGTGAATTATGTGGTATAATATAATAGCACACAGTTTCTGTAGAATGGATTTCGATAGCATCAAAAGCTGATTTTCTAAAATAAATTAATAATTTTACAAATATATTTTTGCAATTTGCATTGTGTAATTATTATGAAAATAAGGGCCATAATCGTCAGAATAATACTTTTATGAGAACATACGTAACTATATGAATAAAAAATTAAAGATCCTGTTAATAATAAAAAATTATTTCGATAAAATATAAATTTGAGTAAAGGGTGTAAAAAGTGTGAAATTATTGTAATTTATTTGCCAGATTCAGAATTTGATGTATGTGAGGGGAAAATAATAAAAAAAACCTTACAAAAATTTAGAGATTATTTATATAAAATATTAAATAAGTTATCTATATATATATTACAACTAGGGCCATCAAAACGAGTCGTTGTTTGCAAACGAACCGTATTCTGCTTCATTGAAAGTCTCGTGTTCAATTCGTTCGCTAAGTTAACAAGTCAAACATGAATGTTTTTTTTCTGCTCAATATAAAATTGAGTTGAACACGAACAAAGATTTGTAATCAATTAAAATTGTTAATTAAAATAAAGTAAAAATATATTAAACTATATTTAAATAATATTTTAATATAAACAATAAGTTAAATCTCGCCCAACCATTCACATATGCCGTTGCGTGATTATAATTGTCAAAACGACTTTTTGATCTCGTACAACTCATATTTGCATTGCAGTGTAAGTCGAGTCGAACGCAACACACTTTTTTGTTTCGAAAAATAAAATAGCTCGAACACGAATAATGATATGATTTAACGAGGTCGAACATGAGCTAAGTCTCGAATTCGCACGTGTTCAACTCGTTTACACTTCTAATTACATCAAATAAAATGAAATATTTGTATGGGATAGATTAAATAAAAGGAGTCATGATATATATAAGATGTGGATAAAGTACCTTGTGAAAAAAAAATTAAAAAAAAATATATTTAATTTTACAATAGCATATAATATTATAATATTAATTCGGGAAATTTATATATATACCCCCCAATTCAAATTTATCTAAAAATCTAACACCTATAATTTAAACTTTATAATCATATTGTCATAAGGCTATGCATGAAAATATATATTTAACTATTATAAATTATGGCATTTTTTAGGCCATATTAAATATATTATTGTATTGCATATAAATATGTAAATTTATGTGTTAGATATGTAAATATATAAAAATTGTGTGGTTTCTATGTGAAAACCCTTATTAGTTATTAGATACCTTAATCAATAATGGTTAAAAAGAAAAATGTAAGATAAATATTTAAAGACAATAAATTATAAACTATAAAATAATTCTATTAGAAATAGGATTGAAGGCATAAAAATTTAAATATAATTAATAATTGCATAAAATTAGAGTTAATAGATTGTAAAGTGAATAATATTGACAAAAAAAAATAATGAAAAAAAAAGAAAAGATATATATATATATATATATATATATATATATATATATATATATATATATATATATATATATAATGTGGAACTATGACGCTGTTGCTCAAAGTGATGGTGATATTGATGAGGATGTTAGTATAATTCAAGTTGGTTGGTTGAAGTGGAGGAATGCTTCGTGCCTATTGTGTGATGGAAGATGGTGGCGAGACCTGCAATGCTCTGTAGCGTTGAATGTTGGTCTTTAAAAGAGAAGCATAAAACTAAGTTAAGTGTGGCCGAGATGAGAATGCTAAGGTGGATGAGTGGCTTTACACTCAGAGACAAATTGTGAAATGAATATATCTGTGATAGGGTTGGTGTAGCTCAGATAACGGACGTAATTAAATAGAGTCAAATCTTAGATGGTTTGGTCGCGTTAAACGTCGATCGCGATCGATGATCAGATCAGAATAGTAGATGTTTTA
>CM040438.1:37883641-38058641 GCA_022702705.1 Papilionanthe hookeriana x Papilionanthe teres
GTGTAGTGCATCGTGTGTGTGTTGAATTGTGAGTGTGGAATTGTGTATTTGTGTGTGCAGTGGCTAATCGTTTTACAAACTGTAGTGCAGATCTCAAATTTCTAAAATGCTATTCCAATGGGTATTAAATTGATGATTTTTAACTATAAGTTCTATGATTATTAAACTTGAAAGAATATCTCAAGTTTGAATGTTTAGTTTAATGAAGTCATCATTTACAAAATATGAGTTCAACAATGTTAGGAAGGAGGAGCTTCACAAGCAAACAAGTTATTTTTAGCTTGAATCCCATTCTTCTATGGAAGCTGAATAGGTTTCTGCTTATAAATTAAATCGGTGCAGAGACAGATAAGTTGCCTATGCTTTATAGGTTGTTACATTATTTGTTAAGGAAGTGCGTAGTGTAGTGCCAGTGTGTGTGTTGAATTGTGTGTGGAATTGTGTGTGTAGTGCAGTGTGTTTGTGGTGAAGTGCAGCTGTGTAGTGCAATGTGTGTGTGTTGAATTGTGTGTGTGGAATTGTGTATTTGTGTGTGCAGTGGCTAATCGTTTTACAAAGTGGAGTTGAATTGAGTGCAGTTGAATTGAGTGTGTGTGTGCAGTGCCAGTGAAGTGCAGTGGAATTGTGTGTGTAGTGCAGTGTGTTGAATTGTGAAGTGCAGTGCCAGTGAAGTGCAGCTGTGTAGTGCAATGTGTGTGTGTTGAATTGTGTGTGTGGAATTGTGTATTTGTGTGTGCAGTGGCTAATCGTTTTACAAAGTGGAGTTGAATTGAGTGCAGTTGAATTGAGTGTGTGTGTTCAGTGCCAACTGGAATTGTGTGTGTTGTTGAATTGCGTGAGGGCTGCCAGCATTTTCTAGGAGCTGTACCCGGCTGGGTGCTTGAGGGTGGCTCGGGTTTGCCCTTGTAATGGAGCTGCTACAGAATGGTCAATTTATTATTTCGTGATGTAACCTTGTGCTGTGTTGTGTACTTCAGTGTAGTGCAGTGCTTGAGGGTGGCTCGGGTTTGCCCTTGTAATGTAACCTTGTGCTCTGTTGTGTAGTTGAGTGTAGTGCAGTGTTGTGTAGTGTAGTTTAGTGCAGTCCAGTGTAGTGCAGTGCAAATGTAAAAGCAATGTAAATGTTCAAAAGTTTCAATAATGAAAATATAATGCTCCTTTCCCGTGGACGTAGGTCAATTTGACCGAACCACGTAAATTTCTGTGTTCCTTTACCTTAGTAGCATTTCAAATTTATTATTTCGCAATTAGTTGGACTTTCATATGTTTGTTGATTTATTTCATATTTAAAGATATTGCTGACTTGTGTTCTATTATTAGTATGGCAAGTAAGAACAAGGAATGTGCCACTCCCGCACTTTGGGAGAAGGACATAAAATTAATTTTCTCGCGATGTATGCATAGCGGAAATCGAAAGAGGCAATAGACCAAACTCTTTCTTCGATAAGGAAGGTCTGGCAAAATATAGTAACAAATTTTAGGGAGCTTACGAGCAGGGATTACGACAGATCATGACTAAAAAATAAATGGGACCAACTAAAGAAAGAATTGAAACTTTGGAAGGACCTAAAACAAGGATCGACTGGCTTGGTCGGGATCCGTCGAAGCGAACTATTGTCTGCTGCGAAGAATGGTGGGCTGAAAGGCTAACAGTAAGACATCATTGAATTAGTTTTGCTTGCGTTTGCACCACTTCTAATAAAAATTATTTATTCTTACAGATTTATCCTGCTGCGAGGAAGTTCAAAACAGCTGGGATAGAACAAGAATTCGAGGAGAAACTCGATCGAATGTTTGGTGGGACAATAGCCACAGGGAAATACGCAGTTGCACCTAGCCAAACAATGGTTGATACAACCTCTGAGGAGGCCGCTGTAGAACTTTCAAACGATTCAGCAGAATCGTGCATATACGATCAAACCGAAATGCAATCTACAAACCGAACAAAGCGGCCCGGATCGATAAGAAGAGTAAAACTACCGTTGGAAGTATGAAAGAGCAACTATCATTACTTGTGGAATCGACGAGATGATGCTCCACATAGAGTTCGAAAAAAGCTATCCAGAGGTTGTTAGGCTTCTAAAGGAAGACCCGGAGATTATAGGGAATCGTGATCTTTTCTTCTTGCTTATCGACCTCCTCCGGGACTCTCTCCACCGAGACTTTTTCATCGCAGCTTGATAGAGAGCTACGCTTAGACTACATTCGCTATTATTTTGACCGACGTACCCCGTGATATGATATGGAAGTGTTGCTTTAATTTCATCTTTCGTTATTGTTGTTAGCGATGTTGTCGGGACAATTTATATTCGAATGTTTGAATGTTTGAGTTATTTCCTTTCTTAATGTAGTTCATTCATTTGCTTTGCTTAGTACTTACTTGATTTATATAGAGAGTAACATTTTTTCTTTGAAAGGTGCAGTTTATACCGTCATGAATCCAGAGGAGGTCCGACGCCGTAAGAGAAACGCAGCGATAAATATAATGTTGCAATACTATAATACATACGTTGATCGTGAACCTTGTTACACTTCAGCTCAGGTTGGAGAAAACTGGATGGGTGAAATGATTTCAGGACACCCAACGAGATTTCGTAATATCTTCCGAATGTCACATGAGGTTTTCAGAGATCTTCTAGTTGACCTAAGAACATCTCATGGACTTCATGGGCCTTACGAGACAATGCGACCGTGAAGTACTTGGCATCACACTATTCATACTCGTCACGTAACGAGTCAATGAGGGGAGCCATGGAACGCTTCCAACATTCGTCGGAAACAATTAGCCGATATTTCTCGTTGGTTTGCTTCTCTTGTCAGTTTAGCGAATAATATGCTAAAACCAACTGATCCAACTTTTGCAAGGACCCCGACAGAGATTCTTAATGATGAACGATACATGCCATATTTCAAGGTACGAATGTTAACTACAACAATTTTTTAATAGAATGGATTACATATTGATATGATTACTTTTTTCTTAAGGATTGCATCGGCGCAATAGATGGAACGCACGTTCATGCGGTAGTGCCGGATAACGAGAAAGTAGCTTTTATCGGTCGTTCTGGTAGAACAACTCAGAATATTATGGTCGTTTGTGATTTCAACATGTGCTTTACATTTGTATTGGCTGGATGGGAGGGCAACGCACATGACAGTAGACTCTTTAAAGTTGCTACAAGAAAGCCAGAGTACAATTTCCCTCACCCACCACCCGGTAAGGTCATTTATAATATTAAAAGTTGATGTTTTTGGTCATATACCTAACTATACTTTCTATCATTACATGGAAGTATTATTTGGTAGATGCTGGCTACCCATGCAGAGGGGGTATCTTAAACCCTATCCCGATACAAGATATCACATTCCGGATTTTGAAAGAGCTGAGTAATCACACAAGGACTAGAAAGGAGTTGTTTAATAAGAGACATTCGTCCTCGAGAGGCGTTATTGAGAGAACATTCGGAGTTTGGAAGAAGAAGTGGGTCATTCTTCGGATATGCCTCCTTATCCGTTCCCAAACAGAGTGCGGATAGTGTTGGCAACTACGGCTCGCATAACTATATCGAGCGGCATCCAACTCGGGCCGATGTTGATTTCGACGAGGTTGCTACAGCCGACGGTTTACGGGACCGCATTGAACCGTCTCAACCACAGGAGGATGACAATAGTGAACCAATCTGTACAAAAGAAGGGGAGGGTGCAAATGAAATGGCAGCACTTCGAGCAGACATTACTCGATTGTTAGTTGGAGAGTGAGTGTTTTTTGCAGTGCAATGTCAGTCTTTTACATTCTTTCCGAGCACTTTACTTCACATTATTTACAATTCTACACACTAGATTGATTCTTTTCATTTTGTTCGACCATTCGACACTCAAACTAATTAAGCCGCATATGTGCTTGCATTTCGAGTAAAAATGAGCTCCAACACGTCGGCTACCTCTCGCCGATCGCTATGTCGCCGTGGGTTGCGGCGCATCTCTTGACATCACGTCAGCCGCATAGCTTTTGACGAAAGTTTTATGCCTGTCCTCGAGACATTCCAGATCAGTGCCGTTTCTTTCGATGGGCAGATAGTTTACCAGATTTTCACGAGTCTGACGCTAGGGAGTGTACGACCACAACGGAAGACGCAGTGAAACGGGAGTTACAGATTTTGAAAACTAAAGTGAACATCATTATATTGTTGGTTGTTGTTGAATAATTCTTCGGCTTTTTTTCACTCTCATCGTTGTCGCTACGTGTTTGCGATGAAGTATATGTTTTCTGTAGAACTCTACATGACTATTTTCGAGATTTGCAATCGCTCTATCGTCGTGTTATTAAATTTTTAATATAATTTGAACAATCTATTTAAAATATTTTATAAAGCTCGTAAATGTTTTATTAATACGAACAATTTTTTTAAATTATAAAATTTTTAATATATATATATATATATATATATATATATATATAATTTATTAAATTTAAAAGATAACCAAGTTCGTTAATATTTTATTTTTAAATTAAATTAAGATATACCGACGCTCGTAAATATTTTGTTAATATACTTAAACAATTTAACATATATAGTGAATTATCGAATTGAATCAATAATTCACTATATATAGAAAATATATATTAAAAATATAAAAATAAAAAATTCTAATTTAAATTTATTAACTTGTATATTTAAAAATAAAAATTTTCAAAAAAAAATTTATTCCACTTTCAAATAATTGATCCTACATAAATATATTAAAATATTAAAACAGCTTCTAATAAACAAGCGAGTAGCTCTGACTATTTTTCGCCTGCAAATGTTTTCCCACATACTCGCAACTAAACGATAAAGAATTTTTCCTTATACTGCTTCCCGCATAATGCTTCTGCAAATAGCAATAGCATTACAATGAAATTGAGCAGAAGACAGCTGCTTCCAAACAGGCCCATAATCGTTCTAAAGAAGCGGGAATGTTTAGCAACAATTGCAGCTGAGGAATAGATTCTAAGTGAGAAGAAAATAATACATACTTTGTAAGTATGTGCATACAATAGTGAATTAAAATGTCACGTGACATCTAAATGAAATTATGATGATGTAACAACTCCATCCTCCGTTGTCAGCACATACTTATAAAATATGTAATATTATCTCTCAGTGAGAAATATTATATGCTAAGAATTACATTAGCTACCATCAATTTAAAAAAAAAAGAGATATTTACATAGATACCGCACAACTCTTATTTATTTACATATCTAATACCTAAAACTTGATATGTATAAAAAATGTGTATTTGACTTTCAAAAATTTAATAATGGAGCTACTTTTAATATGATGTTAAAGTTACGAGCGACGCATAACGTAAATACATACGAATTGTGTGGTATGCATGCAAATGACACCAATTAAACTCCAAGCACCATTATTTGCCCTCAAGTAATTAATCCGCTTGATTTGATCTTACGACAATAAAAAGCACGTTCTCGTTAATTTTTAGATAAAACAACAACAACAACAGCAACAACAGCAACAACAATAACAAGTCTTTATCACACAAAGGCTTGTTATTGCACGTTGTTGATAGAAAATAATTTAAATAGACAAATAAAAATGAATTCCATAAATTCATGTTAAACCAATAACAGTGTTCACTTACCATTTTGTATAAGAGCTCATTTTGTAGCTTCAAAAAATAAAATAAAAAATAAAGGAATATTTACATGCAGAACACTCAAATCCTATGTATTTACATACCAACACTTCAAATTTTACATACATACCCCCCTTGCCCATGCATGAAACAATGTATTTTACCCTCAAAGAGGTTAAAATGGTGGTATTAAAGAGTAAAGTTCAGGTGTCAGATATATAATTACATAAAAATTGGGGGGTATGTATGCAAATGCCCTTGAAATAAGAAGTAATTGCACAACCAATTTAAACTGATGAGGAAAAGTAAGGAAAAATTAGAGTGAAATGGTAGGTCTGAGTACTATAGAATTTACAAGGTGAAATGTGCCACATGTTTTTATCAAGAAGAAAAGGTGGGGAAGGAAATTAAATTAAGAAAAACAAAAAAAAAATGGTTTCCTAGTAAATAATTCTTTATAGTCACATAATCCTGATGTGAAAGTAAACCCTAAATTACATGAAGAAATTACAAAGAACAAAGGGATTTGATATTCCTTTGTGATAACATGGTCACAGCAAATTCATCATAATAAATCGAAGTAGAAAGCTGGTGGTTTGACGCAACAACCTTAGTAGTGTCGTATCAGGGGCCGGCGAGATCTGCTTGGGCGGCGCATGGTGCGAGAGAGTTGTGAGGAAGAGTGATTCCTCCCCCTCTCAACGAAAGTGCCTGAAGCTTGGCTGAGTTAGCTCGGCTTATGAGATTAGAGTCGAGGAATACAACGACCACTGTTATGTCATCATGGAAATGCCGGCGAACTCCGCGATCGATCTTCTTAAGATCTGAGTACCTCATCTCTCTCTTCTTGGCTGCGGCTTGGAGTGCAGTTTTTATAAGCTTCTTGGCGCTTCCCTGCTTGAAACATTAAAGGTCAGTAGTTTTAAGTTCTAATCCCATATAGAACAATTTATTAAAAACATTTCTGAAGCTATGATGATTGGGTAATTGCTGCGGTGAATAATAATGTGTACGTGAATACAATTTTAAAATTAGTTGCTGTAGTTGTTGTAATAATCCGAGTAAAAGCTCAGATTCACATGCCTAAAGCTAGTGTGCGTATCCATACGGGAGCGATCTCCATAGCCCTTAGGAGGATCATTACAGTACATTACCTTTATTGACAACTGATTAAGAAGATATGAGCTTATTTTATTAAAAATAAATCTGACAAGAAAAATATATGCAGATTATTACTCTAAAATATAAGAAAAAACATTACTTGCTATAATGAATATTTAAACACAAAAAATACTGAAAATGCACATAAACAAGTCTCAAGCGAACAACTCACACTTCGAGGACTGCTATTCACAATGTCTACTGCTTGTTGATTGCTAAGGTGTTCCCATAGTCCATCAGATGCAAAAATAAGAAACTGATCCGGTGGCTGAAGTGGATGTACTGATATTGACGGCTCGGAACTAAGTATGGGTTTTTTGAAAGGCTCTCGGAGGCGAAATTTTGCATACAAGGGCTCACGATTATACTCCGCTTTCTTGAGATATATATCACCAATGGACCTGGACACCTGCAAGAAGAAATGAAAGTATATTTACTAAAGCCAAAAAACGGTTGTTAATAAAATATCAGAAAGTCAAAGAATTACACATGCCACGTTCACATATTATTGTAAACACAACCACACACAAAAACAAGAGAGAGAAAGAGAGGGGATGTGAGGTATGTTTGAAATATTCTAATTTGTTTTGAAGATATGTTTGAAATATCATTTGTGGATTATTTTAGATAGGTATATTAATTGTTAATTTACTGAACCAAAGCTTGGGAAAAATCATCGCAGTAGTTCACTATATTGCATAGCAATTGTGGATCATTGCAAAAAGTGTTCTAACAGCATAACAAATGAACAAATTCAATCTAATAACAAATCAGCTTACTTCAATCGATATCAATTTTAATAATGAAGTATTAATCTTAAGAGTTTGTTGGAGTGCAAATATGATGGTGGCCAAAAGCTTGTATGGATCTATAATGTAGAAAGTTTGACAGTATCCATGACATAAATATGAAGACGAGTATCAGATGAAAGCACTTATTATTTTGCTTTAAACATTAAAAAAGAAATACAAAACTAGATATAACCGAGGGAGCTATAAAAGTTGAATAGGACATTACAACAATAAAAATAAAATCAATTCAATGATCATAGTGGTCGAGCCAGAGAATGCCTCCATGGAAGAGATTGCCCACAAAATTTGGGCAAAATTCAAATAAACAAGAGAAGTCAGTGAATGCATCCATGGAAGAGATTTAAGAAATAGGGAATGCTTCCTCAATGTAAATAGTGCCATTAAACCATAGATCCTGGACTAAAATGCTTCTTTTCCCTCTATGTTAAATAAAAGGCTCAAATCTAACTATGTTGTAAGAAATATAAGAAAATTTATCTCGTTGAAAATGTTCCCATTTGCCTAATGGTACTTGGTAATGTTCAAACCAAACTGCTAATGAGACCATACAATAAATTTGAGGCTTGAAAAGGATTGTAATTTCCATTGGATAACTAATGAAAAAGGATGCAACTTAGTTTTTAGTAGATAACACTTGAAGGTTACCATGGGTACTTTGGTGACAGCACATGGCAACAAAAATGACAAATTATAGAACTCCAGCACAACAATAGTGCAAGCAACTACATGCTTAATTGTTAACTCCTAGGCAGAGCACCTAAGATCAGACGTAAGTAAGAAAGGGATGGATTCTACTCTCAAAAGGTAAGCTTCCACAATTTTGTAATATTGATTCAGATGAGGATTGAAATTTTGTATAGGAAAGAAAAGGCAATTTTCAAGAACTATACAAAAAATGAAAAAAGTCAACTCAATCATTGGAGCTTAATATCATCATCATTACGAACACCAAAAAATATGAATTCAGGCCTGAATAACAAAAAAGAAAGCTTTTAATACTTTTAAAAGGTGAAAAAACTTGGTACAAAATCTATAGCAAAACAAGTGGCCCAAGACCAGCAAAAATGAGAAAAGAATGACAATGAGAAGCTCTAAATTTTATTTATAGTTAGTGGGATCCATCAAAACGACATTATTTTTAAGAGTCAAATTAGATTATGGCACAGCTGAGACATAATCTTTGACACACAAGATGCGTGAGGGCTTTGACTTTGAAGCGAGGTAGACTTCCATAGGCAGACTCTGATCATAGTTTGATATTCCATACGAGTGATTCAAACATGTAATGAACAATGATTTAGCTTTTATGTTTACCCTCATTACTGGTATCTTCGATGGTGGGATAATAATTTAGATTTTAGCATGCATGACTCTATAAATATGTTATTGAAGTTTTTAATTATATTTGGACTCTTACCTTAAATCACTCCGCGTGGACTACTTGGTTATATGGTTGAAAGCTAGGGGCATCATTTTCACCATTTGTTGATGGGTAATACATTTCAATAGATGATGGTTTAGTTTGGATTACCATTGTTGATCTCACTTCAAACATTAGATTTTACTCAATTTATAGGTTTTTTTCTCTATATAATGATATATTTATGATACTTTGATGGAGTTCTTCGTTATCACTATAATCTGATAAAAGTTTTGTTATTACCATGTCTAACTTGATGGGTTTGACTATTCAAAACCAAACTTTAGATAAAAGATACTGCTTTGTTTTAAAATTTGTCATTTCTAAATAATTGCATGAAGTCTGCTTAGTTTGGTTTCTTAGTTTATTAATGTGTCGTATCCTACTTTCTACAATTATGTTGAATTGCTATGTCCATAGCGTTTCATGTTTGTGTCATTGTGTCTATGTCTGTGTTCCATAGAATAATAGGAAATAAATATCTACACATAAACAAGTTTGAGGAAAGATCTAAAAATGAAATGCAAGAACGCAAGGTGACTCCAAAGAAACGTTGAGCCACAATCAAAGTCAAGCATGCTTGTGATGTAGTTCAAAAGTTCTAACAGAAAATTTAAGCCTGCTAATAAGATATTTACCTTACATTATTTATAATAAATTGAAACAGATTAGCCTAAGTAATTTGCATAAGTAATGTAAATTTAGAAACTCTTATCAATTGATATATGGAAAAAAACAAAAAGATAGACTTCTTGTAGAGAGTAATACTTGAATATTAATTAAGACAAGAACACATTAAAGCATAAAAGAATATTTCAAGATAAAGAAAAGCTTAATAGCAATAAAATATACAAACCAAAGATTGGATGTAAAAATTTTCAAAAATAACTTGATAACCTTGCTAAGATTTTCTTTCCACTATAATTAAACTAAATGAGCACTTTGTGAAGTATTATAAAATTTAATAATTGCTTTAATATATCATTTAGCAGTTTAATAGTCATTCTATTTTTTATTTAATAAAATATTTTAACCTTATTCAACTTTTGTTCAAACATCATGCCTTCTTAAATAATTATATAAAGAAAGCAATATTATATGCAAGTGTTTTTCTTATTATTATATACAATCTAAAATATATTTAAAATAATTGTCAATTCAAAAGAATATTGAACTTTTTCATCATATATTTGTCGAAACAATGTTATATAAGTAGCATTTATTATGTTTTGAATAGATTAAAATTTCTTTATCTGAAAAAAATTTATTTGTTTTGCAAGAAGTTTGTATAGAAAATGGAAGTATAAATTCATATGAATAAAAAGTGATAATATCGATTAATTATTTTTCTCAAAAATTTGCAAAATGGATGGAAAAACAATTCAAATTAGTATTTATAATTTAATACTTACAAAGATCGCATTATTTGTATGAAAAGATAAATAAATGGCACTGATATTTGCAAGACAAAACTTCAAGCAACTTTTTAGTACTACTAACAGATAAGGACCAGAAGCACCACATACATACAGCTTAATTTTAACATTATTTCCGTTTATTGAAATTTAAAAATCTAGTAATCTTTTAGATAAATTACATAATGGTGACTACCATTTTTTCCTATATTACAATTTCTTTCTTTTTCATTTTTGAAGAGAGAGAATGAAATAATGTAACTTATATTTTTTCCTATATTTTAATTCTTTTTTTTTTCTTTTTCGAAGGGAGGGAGATCAAAATTCTCCCTGAATAAAAAAGGGTTGTCATTTTCTTTCTAATAGTAGTATAGATTAGACTACTGTTGAAGATAGTAGCGGCAAAAACTTCAATCTTGATAAATTAAACGTTAGAATAACTTTGCTACATGGCAATTTGACATATAAAATTTGAAAGTTTTGAAGACTTCGCAGAGAAAACCTATTTGAAAGCTGAACAAAAGTAGAGAAACTTATATAGGAGTTAAGCAGTTCCACCATATTACTTTTATATATAGATGACATATTAATTGTGAGAATAAACATTAGTAAAATAAAAAATTGAAGGAGTAACTGTGAAAGTAGTTCTGCATAAAGGACTACCAAGAATCAAAGCACTATGTTCAAGACCAAATAAGTGGAACATTGAAGCTATATCAGATTTCTTGACATTGTGAAAGTACAACAACAACAACAACAAAACCTTCATCTCACTAAGTAGGGTCGGCCACATGAATCCTTTCTCCATTGCTTCCTATTTAGTGTCATATTTTTATGAAATTCTAATAAATTAAGATCATTTTTTATACAATATGCCCAACAACAAAACCTTCATCCCACTAAGTAGGGTCGGCCACATGAATCCTTTTTCTCCATTGCTTCCTATTTAGTGTCATATTTTTATGCAATTCTAATAAATTAAGATCATTTTTTATACAATATGCCCAAATCTTCCTAGCTCTACCTCTTCCTTTCTTAACATAAGTCGAATCTAAAACATCTGCTCTCCAAATCGGATCATCAGATGATCGACGTTTAATGTGACTGAAACATCTAAGACGACTCTCTAATTTTGTCCGTCACAGGAGCTACACCAACTCTATTACGGATATATTCATTTTGAATTTTGTCTCTAAGTGTAAAGCCACTCATCCACCTAATCATTCTCGTCTCGGCGACACTTAACTTAGTTTTATGCTTCTCTTCTAAAAGCCAATATTGAGCGCCACAGTGCATTGCAAGTCTCACCATCTTATAAAATTTTCTTTTCAGTTTAAGTGGTACTTTTCAATCACACAATAGGCCCGAAGCAATCCTCCGCTTCAACCAACCAACTTGAGTTCTACTAATAACATCCCCATCTATATCACCATCACTATGAACAATAGACCCGAGATATCAAAATCGTTCACAACTTTGAATAATTTGATCACCCAAAGTTACACTTCTGTCACCTAAAATTACATTCAATATATTCACTTTTATTTCTACTCAAACGAAGGCCTTTAGACTCCAATGTAGACCTCCATAAATCAAGTTTTTCCTGAGCTTTTTCTCTAGTCTTATCCACGAGAAGGATATCATCAGCAAAAAACATGCACCAAGGTACATCCTCCTGTAAATGTCCAGTAAGACCATCCATAACTAAAGCAAAAAGATATGGGCTTAAAGTTGATCCCTGTTGTAATCCAATAGGAATAGGAAAATATTTGGTCAATCCTCCTTCTGTTCGAACACAAGTAACAACTCTAGCATACATATCTACAACAAATCTACAACAAACATGTAAGCACTCCCTTAGTAAGCCACTTTAAACTCATAAAACTGAAACTAACAAAATAAAAATATGACCAAAACTACTTATGCTTTAACAATTGAATCATTAATATAGGTTATGGTGTGCAGACCTGATAGCACGTGCAATAAGGGCTAAGCAAGTAAAAAATGGGAGTTCTGTGAGATATATGCCAAATCACGAAAAAACCTTTAGAAAAAGTTGAAAATATGGTGCTACCGGAAGAGAATTGTTAATATGGTATTGAAATTTAACCAGGATAATATAACATTGTAGAGACTTGTTGACAATGATCTGAGTGGTGATCCGAATACATGTAAAAGTACACCATCAGTGATACTTCCATTAGTTGGGTATTGCAGTTGCAAAAGTAGGTTTTTCTAACATAAAACATAAACTTGTTGGAACTGCTAAGATTTAAAACATCAATAATTTAGCAAAATAATTCTTGAAAGAGTTGGCAAATTAGCATGATAATAGTCTTCATTTTTGTGATAATAAAAAATATCATCCAGCCAAAAAAGTAGAATTTCCTTATAAGACAAAGTATATTCAACTTAAATAACATTTTATCAAAAATTTGCAAGGTGTGTTACTATTGAATTTAAGACCACATTGACATGGTTACAAAAAATGGCTGAAGTTAATAAGTTAAAGCTTCTTACAGCCGCAATCAATTTTCAAAGGTGTTTGATAAGAGACGCCAAACAGGGTTAACTTTACAAGGTAATATCCATCATCGACATTTTGATCTTTAATTGGAAATTTACTAAATTGGTAAAGCCTTCATTTTTGCTCTACATGATAGTACAAAATTCATAACAGATGATGGTAACGATAAATACAAATATAAATGAATTATCCTATGATTAGGGATAAAAATAAGTTCAACCTTTTGTGAAAAATATTATTACTATAGATTAGATTCAAATCAATAGCTAATCAAAATTTTGATTTGATTTTTCACCGCATCAATAGAATAAAAAAGAATCAAAAAAAGAAACAAATAAAAATTATTTAATAAAAGAGGGAGGAAGCAGGCATGATAGTGTTATTACAATCATGGCGGCAGAGATGCTTGAAAACAACTATTGTTGTGATAGGTAATATAGCTAAAGGTTTTTCATATCTACTGCAAATTTTTGTCTGGTTCTTTAATGTTTTTCTCTAAACATTTACATAATTTTGGTAAAGATAATTAAGTTGGCATCCTTCTCAACTATAGTGGAACATTTCCTTTGTACAGTTGTGGACATAAGCAAGGCAATTTTGCATAAACATGCAATTTTTTTTACTTCTGAGACGACTCTGAGACGAGTATTTTGCAAATTTATTATTGTTATTAATTTTCTCATGGTTACTTTTCCCCAAAAAATAAAATAAAGCAAAAGCAACAGCTCCACTAAAATGCCGAACCATGTAAATTTGCTTCACAACAAAAAGTAATTCTTTAAAATAGTAAGATAGAGTGAGCACAAACACTTCAAAAACCCTTCTGTGACTATACCAGAAACGTGCATGCCTCTAACACAATTAAAGTCTTCAGCGATGTGTACTTTTCCACAAACAAAATTAAAGCACGTATAGGGTATACAGTGATGATGAACAGTATTTTGATGGATGAAGCAAAAACAAGAAATAGGGTATATATATGTGTGTGTTTGTGTTTGTTGTACATATGCGTTGACACACAAGCATGTTTAAATTTCATATATTAAGATAATTAAACTTATTCAGAGCAAGCCACTATTGTAATATATCAATTTTGACTTTGATGGGTTCATATCAAGAGAAATTTAAGTTCTAGACATAATCAAAAGTCCTAAACATGAGAAAACTAGGATATCATAAAGAAAAAAATTAATCATTTGGTTTAAATCTTGATACACTGAGTACTTCCGTGGAGCTAATTCAATTCTTGTAGCATTCTCTCTAACCTATATATATATATATATATATATATATATATATATATATATATATATATATATTTTTTTTTTTTTTTTTTTTTTTTTGTGTTGAAAATTTGATGTGATGCCTCTGATTCATCTCAAATATGTGGGCTCCAAAAATTCAACGGCCGCTCCACATAACAACTCTCTGCATTTTATTTTATTTTTTGTTTTGAGAGAGTTTTGGAGTGTCGAATTTTCAAAGGCAAATAGGATTGAAGACAAAACACTACCCAGAGATTTCGCCCTCAATTAGTGATGACTTTTTGATCTAGGGTTCAAGATTTCCCATAGGAGTAAGCCCTTATGATTAATTACCCTCTCCCGATAATAGGTGAGCAGTTTCGATTAAGACTAGTCATTAAGAATTGAGCATTCAGCATATAATAGAAGCAGACTTAAGACTTTAAATTGTAAAATTCACAACTTGAAGCTTAAAGTGGATTGTGGGGGAATGAAGACAAAAACCGATCAAAATCTCATGGTTTCGTCATCCCGAGCCGTTGTGGTCACTAATCTACTTAGTCAGAGAAGGTAGTCGACCCAACCTAACAGAATTTTGTCAGCAGTCATGGGTTGCATCATCCGAAATATTTTTGTAAATCTGGGATGGATGTTTGTCTAAGGAGACTAATTTAACTTGACCTGAGCTAACATAAGGCTTTATGCCAATTAATTGCACCATTATGATTTATAACTTAAAAGATAGAAAGTCGTTTGGGAACGCTGCGACCATGACCGTAACATAATGATGTCATTTGGCGGCAACCACCAGGTTAGATGGCTCTGGTTGTAACTGCTATTTATGGTGTCATTTGGAGGCAAAACCATGCAGGCAGAGGATTTAGAACCACGTCCTTACTGACATGCAATACTTTGATTGTGAATATATTGATACATTTGATATTGCATTCGCTCTTTGTGATCTGAAGTTAATCAGAAATTTGTCACCCTTGACAAACTGTTGCGGAGAGTGGATTAATTCTGTTTTTAGCATTTAGTGATTCAATTTTAACTTGAATATCAGTTGATTATTTTGAAAAAAAAAAGTTGGCTTTTAAGATTAACCCCTCCGGTTAAAATCTTCGATCAACACGACCATCATTGGGTATTAAATGTTTAAAAAATTTTCAAATATGAAGGGGGCAATTAATTTAAACTTTTTAAAGAATAATTTTGCTTTAGTTATGGATGGTCTTAGTGGACATTTACAGGAGGATGTGCCTTGGTGTATGTTTTTTGCTGATGATATCCTTCTCGTGGATAATGCAAAAGAAAAAGCCCAGGAAAAATTTGATTTGTGGAGGTCTACATTGGAGTCTAAAGGCCTTCATTTGAGTTGAACTAAAACTGAATACATGGAATGTAATTTTAGTGTTAGTAGCTCTAGTAACAGAAGTGTAACTTTGGGTCATCAAATTATTAAAAGTTGTGAATGATTTGATTTAGATATCTTGGGTCTGTTGTTCAAATCGATAGTAATATAGATGGGGATGTTAATAGTAGAATTCAAGTTGGTTGGTTGAAGTGGAGGAATGTCTTAGGTCTTTTGTGTGATAGAAAAGTACCGCTTAGACTGAAAGAGAAATTTTATAAGATGGTGGTGAGACCTGCAATGCTCTATGGTGTTGAATGTTGGCCTTTAAAAGAGAAGCATAATACTAAGTTAAGTGTTGCCAAAATGAGAATGATTAGGTGGATAAGTGGCTTTACACTTAGAGACCAAATGCGAAATGAATATATACGTGATAGGGTTGGTGTAGCTCCAGTGAAGGACAAAATTAGAGAGAGTCGTCTTAGATGGTTTGGGCACATTAAACGTCGACCATCTAATGATCCGATTAGGAGAGTAGATGTTTTAGATTCAACTTATGTTAAGAAAGGCAGAGGTAGACCTAAGGAGACTTGGGCTTACTGAATAAAAAATGATCTTAATTTATTAGAACTAAATGAAAATATTTTCTAAATAGGACGTAATGGAGAAAAATGATTCATGTAGCCGACCCCACGTAGTGGGATTAAGTCTGTGTTTTGTTGTTGTTGTTGTTGTAAAGAATAAGTATTGTCGACTACTATCATTATACGTAGGAGAATCAGATTCGTTGGGTTGATTTGGACTTATAGACTCTTATTTCAAGATTTGGACATTTATTTCAAAATTACCAGACTCGTCAACTCCAAAACTTTCGAGAAAAAGTATCAGACTGGTTGGGTTGATTTGAACTTGTAGACTCTTATTTTAAGATTTGAATATCTATTTTAAAATTACTATACTCGTCAACTCCAGTCCTTGTGAGAAAGATGATCGGACTAGTTGGGTGAGACTTACAAACCTGCCCTATATACAAGGCGGCCTGATTAGCACGCGCGGCATTCTCAAACACTGTATTTAAACATTTAATACTTTGCTTAGAGCACATGCGGGCATTGGAAAAATATGTGTAATTGATTCATTTGTATAAAGCACATACAACTCAAGAGTATCTTAAGCAATGCACATCCAAGTCTTGAGAAAGGACTCTCATTTCAAAATATTTCATTGAACTTATGAAATAACCATAGAATTTATATAGATTTTGAAATCATACAGAGCTTGAGTATTTGCAAGAACATTATAATTTTAGACTTTAAATAAAAGGACCCCTTCTGTTTGCTAGTAAGTATGTTGCGAATCCAGTGGCGGTGCAATTAATTTTTAATTATATTTCACTCCCTCATAAGTGCCTAAGTCACAACAATTCAATTTTTAATTGATTTCCAAGCTGTAGGATTTGTAAGTATGAAAAGCCTATTCTTTTAAAATATTTTCAAATTTATGAGCTCAAGTTTTAAAGTCCAAATCTTAATATTAAATTTTGAAAATTTATATTTTTAATAGCCTGGAATTTTAAAACTTTTAAAACCTTAAGAGCCTAAAAATTTAAAAGCCCAGATTTTAAAACAATTTCAAGCCTAAAGAGCCTATATTTCAAAAGGCCAAGGCTTTAAATATTTTTTAAAATCCTAAGAGTCTACATTTCCAAAGCTCAAATTTTCAAATGATTCACACTTTTTTTTAAAAGCCCAAAAATTACAAAAATTTCATATTTACAAGTCCAAATTCACCCAAAAATCCAACAATCGGAAGATGCTAAACTTATAAGCTATCTTAAAAGACAAGCTAGCCAGTGTCGTAAGACACTACGGCTGGAGAACAAAAAGTATAAACTTAATCCGCGATCTTGAAAGACGCAACGGGCCTTCAATGTATATGAACACAAAGGTTAGCTCCCAAACAAACATTTCCCGAGTGATACTTTGTTTTCCCCGAACAATAGTAAATTCCCCATAGATGGGGTCAATTCCCAATGGACGGGGTCAATTCCCCATGGACAGGTACTTACTTTCCCACGAGCGGGTATTTTAAAATCCTCATTTCTCTTAAAAAAATTTTTCAAACGAGTCCGCATTTTTCCCCGAACGGTACTTAATTTCCCAGGAATGAGTACTCGCGCTTCCTCGAGCGGATAATTTTAAAAATTTCTCTGCATTTGCCCCAAAATATACCTTTCGAGGCTACATCATTGACGGCGACGATGACAATAACACAATAAAATAAAAAGTACAACATAGTTTTTTCTTCTCTTTTTTTTTACAATTACATAACAGTAAATAAAATAAAATAAAAAATCAAATTAAATAATAAAATGGTTGTTTGGAGCTCGTATAGAGCTCGGGCAAGGCAAGATTAATCGGACCAAGGTGCTTGAGCTCAAATACAGATCACAAAGAGGGGACTTGGTTCGGCTAGGTCGTAGGAGGAGATTCGGTGGAGGTGTTGACTCAGGCATAGAGTCGCACAGGGAGAAGAGCTCGAACGCAAAGGCAAGAGAAAAGGTTGCGATAGAGAAGGCATGACAGGTAGGTGTCCGGCGTCTATCTTGCGTAAATAGCCAAGAAGAATAAAGATTGGAGTTTCAAGTCTTTGCATGTCGCGTGAGAAAGAAGCAGCGAGGATGACAGAAAGGATCGCGACAGAGTAATTTGAGGTTAGGGTAGAGAGGAGTAGGCTCGACAAAAGGGGATCTTTGATTACTATGGTTTTCGAACAGAAAAGAAGAGGGCTTCAATCTTGTGAACAGGGAGGCATGACATCGGAGAGGCCTGTCAGCAATGCAGAAGGTAAGGTCGAGCAGAGGGAATCGGCTTGTAGATCACGACATAGGAAAGAGTGACAAAGGGGATCGTGACATAGTTGGAGTTCAATTTTGCGACAAGAAAGCAAGGGAGAGATCGACACTGTGCAGAGCGAGTGGCGTGCGAAGACCGAGATAGACGACGGCTTTGTTCGACACAAACAGTGGATCGTGTGATAAGGAGCAATTGCGTTAATACAAAGGTTCTCACAAAGAAAGCTTGGTGAGGAATTTTCAACGTGAACAGAGAGTAAGAATGACGAAGAAGGTGAAGGATTTGCACGAATAAAAATGCACTAAAAAGTTACAGGACTTACGACAGAGGAAGACGACGACGTAGACCCAGAGAAGGTGTGGCTTCGTGCGGTTGAACAAAACAGTATGCGGAGACAGGGTTTTGAACGAAGAAGAAGGAGAAGGATAATGAGAGGGTTTGGAGTTGCTAGGGAAGAAAGGCAATGAAAGAATGCGAATGAGTGTGAATGAATGTCCAAGGGGCTTTCGTTCGCGCTTGTAACTGTGCAATAGCAGGAGCAGTTACTACACATTCTAGAAGGCTCCAATAGACGTGAAGAGGT
The DNA here is from genome assembly GCA_022702705.1 of Papilionanthe hookeriana x Papilionanthe teres. NCBI lineage: Eukaryota > Viridiplantae > Streptophyta > Magnoliopsida > Asparagales > Orchidaceae > Papilionanthe > Papilionanthe hookeriana x Papilionanthe teres. The sequence goes on from CM040438.1 coordinate 37,902,650, forward strand.
AGATAATTAATTATATTATATTATGGAATATTTCTTTTTCCCCTCCTCTTTTTTATATGGTCAGCAAAATAATGTTTTGAGCCACAACATCTTGATTTTTTACTTATATTATGCCAATGTTGACTTGAAGCCAAGGAAAGCATTTTAAATTCAATTTGTGTCGATTCAAGTTTGTTGTGCGGGCCAATAGTACACAAATGAAGTTAAGACTAAAAACTAAAGAAAATGACTGCTCATAGTTTATCTCGAAAGATTGGGCAAAATCTTTTGGTCAAGCTTTGAATTTGTCCACACTTTCATTTTTATGGAGTCTAATGAACAAAATTCACTTGTCTGACATGTGTCTTTCTTTTTGGGAGTACAATGTGTCAAAGTTTTGAAAAAAATAGGCTGAATTCACTTATAGGCTCGATGTCTTTTCCCTTTGCTTTCATTCCATTAAATAATAATATTACAATCTAATTTAGGTACAAAATAAAGTGCATGATTTATTTTAGGTAACTTAGTAATACATATTTCTAATCTAAATATTCAGCTAAAAGGGAAATAAATTAGAATAAATACATTGTAAATAATTTAAATAAAGAAGCTCATAATTATAGAAAACTTCTAAATTAGCTACCTGATTTCAGTCCTTCCTGATTGACACCCCCTTAAAATTGATATTGTCTGATCAAGAAGCATCAATTTGCCAACAAGAAACTTTGTCCGGACCAATAATCCTCAAGACGTGAGTGTCAAAACCGAAAGTGTCGAAACCGAGAATGTAGAAGCCTTAGAGATAACTCCTGAACCATAACATGATTTGAGCAGAGAAATGCAAAAAATCTTTTATCATTGTCGTCTAGAAATTTGAATCATAGCCACAAGAAGAATCCTCTTCCAGTTACACGATCCAAATGCTACTGATCATAGCCCACAAATAGGATCTACACGATCCAAATGCTATCGATAATAGCCTACAAATAGGATCTGAGTTCTTATCCAAATGCTACCGAGCATAGCCCACAAGTAGAATCCAGTTACACGATCCAAATGCTATCGATCATAGCCTACAAGCAGGATCCGCGTCCTGATCCAAATGCTACAGAACATAGCCCACAAGTAGGAACTGCGTCCTGTTATACGATCCAAATGCTATTGATTCTTCCTACGACGACGATGACGATTTGTTCCCTGATCTTCATGCCAAAAGTGTTGAAGCCAAGATGTCGAAGTCATGAGTGTCGAAGCCAATACTGTCGAAGTCGTGATTGCTCAAGCGGTGTATCTTGGTATCAGCAATTACTTGAGGGAAAACTTCGTTTTGCAGCCTTTACCAGAGAGCCTACCAATGGCTCGTGAGAGATGTTCGCCTCAAAGGGTTTTCACATCCTTAATCTCGAAGGAGTCGACATATAGGTCGTCCAGACGCAAGAGAGCAATCGCATCCGCAATGTCGAATCCTAAGATGAAGGCATGAACGAAATTGGCACATTTCTGGAGGTTGTTGACATCTGGTGTGTCGACTCGAGTCTTCAACTCGACTCTCCGAAACTTAAGATTCGTTCGTATATCAACCTTCATCTGCTCGTAGAAAGGTGTGTATATATCCATCCGGTATTTCTTCAAGGACGAGAAGCGATGGGAAGGCACTGAAACTTTCCTAAACTGAATCTTTCCCTCCATCATTTCATGCGGCTTCATAGCCTCGAATAGAGGCCGCAATGGTGCGGCCGTCTCCGAAGCAGGGCCGCTGCCCCCCACCTCCATGGTTCCCCGCGGAGCCAGTTGATTAGGCAATTCCATAGAATAGTTGGAAGAAGATGCCTGAAAACCTAGGGATCCACTGGCCAATGGAGAAGAAGATCGCAACGAGGTAGCGTGCTACCGCCACTATTCCATAAATTTCAGAAAGCAGAGATTTGAGCTAGGGCTGCACAAAAACGAAGACAAAGTAGAACAGGCCAAAGCCGAAGGTGTCAAAGGAGGGAGCCAATGCGTGTGGAGTTTGAAAGAAGGAGAGGCTCTGTCAAAACTGGCTTAGTCGAAGAGGAAGACAAAGAAGAAGTGTAGAACGACGACACCTAGGTGAAGAAATAATGAGACCGTAAGCAGACAAACGAGAATCAAAGCAAAGAAATAGTTCCTCCCTTCCCGTCCCCAAAGAGGCCGGCGGGAAGGGAGCCTTGACGGTCCAACAATTATAGGTGGTTAGGGCAAACTTTTGACTCTGATACCATGTCAAAGTTTTGAGAAAAAAAAAACTGAATTCTCTAATAGGCTCGATGTCTTTTCCCTTTTGCATTCATTCCATTAAATAATAATATTAAAATCTATTTTAAGTACAAAATAAAGTGCATAATCTATTTTAAATAACTTAGTAATACATATTCTTAATCTAAATATTCAGCTAAAAGGAAAATAAATCAGAATAAAGACATTGGAAATAATTTAAATAAGGAAGCTCGTAATTATAGAAAACTCCTAAATTAGCTGCCTGATTTCAGTCTTTCTTGATTGACACAATGATTTCCCAGTTGTTAATTCATTCAAGAGCATTTATTCCTTCCATCATAGTAAACTTCCACAGGTTTCCAGATAGCTTCTTGAATGTCGTTTGCAATTCAAACCTCCTCCATTAATGATGTAAACTAACAGCTACATTGTCATATGACACCAAATTGTTGAAAGGGTGCTTGGCACAAGATAAACGTGACATGTCCTATTTATAATAGGAAAATCAACATAACATAAAATTCATTTAGTGACTTTATTATTGATGTGAAATTAAAAGGATGTCAAATTTCGTTCAAAATCATGGTTTGCAAGCAGTGCTTACATCTCTGTCTCATCATTGATTTTAAGCATCATGGAGTAAAAATTCCATGGTAGCAAAAATATGAATTTGAAGGATAATTTACCGTTTCAAGGGGGTTTATAAAAATTATGGCATTTTGATGAAGAATGTTTTAAACTGGTGCTGAGGGCAGGAATGAAACAACATGCTGTTTCCCAAATATGACATTCCATAAAATAGCGCAGACAAACAACACACACCTGCGCCGCTTCTAATCTCAACTCTAATACATCACTCAATGACACATATTCAAAGAATGTGACATCCATGTTGGCATGCAAGCTTTTCGCAACCAAAAAAAAAAAGAGTAATTCAGTGATATGGGCCCAACTTTGTTGTGATGCTGAGAATGTAAATGAGCACAAATAGTGCAAAAGAAGATTTTAATTAAGAGTGAATGAAATGATTTAGGCATGATTATAGGTTTGGAAGAGTTTGAACTTCAGTATTTAAGAGAGCATTCAATTAATGAGAAATGTTGCTATTAAAACTTGACCTGGCACAACCTGACTCAAAAAATCTGGTTGATTCGGGTAAAAAATCATGGCCAATTTAATTTTTGAATCAGTTTCAAGTGCTCCACCAGCTCGAAATTGGCCTAACAACTCGAATCTAACTCAAATGACTGTTATGCATGTCTTAAATAGATTGTGCAAGTCAAACTTGTGTCAGTCAAGTTGATGGCGGGTCGGATTCTGAATAAAACTTCTATAACATTTAATAAACAGGCCTAGTTCTGGTTCTGCAGATTCGATTCGGGTTAAATTAAGGTCAAACCCAAACACGATCCGTTAACCACACTAACACCACTAGTTAAGACAATTTACTCCAATAATATTTTAAATGCATGTGGGCAAGCATGATTGACAAAACAACCTCTATCGACTTTCTATTGTTTCTTTTAGCAACTGCAATTTGTAGTGGAGTGAAGACATAAGTGATCTAATAAACAATACTTTACCTAATATATAAGAGCCAATGGTAGAGTAGAAGCACTCATGTGCACTCATGTCCACTGTCATTTCAAGTACTTGAATTTTAAACTGGGATTGAGTTTATAACCTCTTATTGATATTTTAAATTATATCGCTAACTTTATATTTATATTTTACAATAGCAATCATGTGACTTCAGAGTGATCATAAACCAATATAGTGAAGCAGTTTAAGTCGGTGGCTTTACTAACACTAGATACCACCCTACATCACTACGTATTGGGGTTTAAAAAGGATGGGTCGATGTTACAGTTGACTATGAAAAAAACAGTGAGTGCATTTGGATAAATAACAAAATCAAATTGATAAGATCTAAAGTTTTGTTTGAATAACGCAGAAATTATTTTTTTTAGATACCAAAAAAAAAAAAATGAATGGCCTAAGTGATGCAGTTATAACATGATGGATTTCTCGTTTACTAGAGGATGAGACCATACATGCGTATTTCATGAATGCAAGTCTTACCATAAGAGAAGGGACTAAAAATCATTTTAGCATTGTCAATCTTCTTCCAAAAATCAAAGAGTTGAAATTCACATAATTTTAGGAACTCAATAACACGCTTGTAACTTTAGGAACTCAATAACACGCTTGTAATTTTGTTGGTTAAAAGAAGGTTGTAATCCAATTTTAAAAAAATGAAGCATATACTTAAAGACAATGCCCTCTGAAAGTATGAATGGCCCAATTCCAACAACAACAGAAAGAGATCTACCTACAATTGGTTTATACTCATGAGAAAGTATAGTATCGCCAATCAGGAGATCGAAAGCCTGCTGTAAACAATATAGGACCATTATTTTCCTTACAGACGTGACAATAAGACCGTTTAGAGTGTTACCATTTTCAAAAAAAGAAGCTAAGATCTATTGATGGTTGTTGATGAATTTCTAAAGAATAGCAAAAGTGCTAATTATACTAATGTTTTCAAACAAGTTCATAGGTGTTCCTTAAAGATTGTGTCGTTCTCTAGTTTATTGAAAACACAATCCATCATTTTATGATCAACAATTGATGGATTATAGTGTTTGCCTAAGTTACTAACATCTCCAAGATAGAGCATTTTGCAACTATGGAAAATGAAGTGGACGTCACTTTTCATGTTATCATGAATAGTTAAATTATTTTCTTTGAGGTTTTCTTTCTTTCTTATAATTATTTCTTCCATATATAATTAACATACTTTTCAGTCATGCAAAAAAGTCATATGACATGAATGAAATTCTTCTTCTAGGAGTCTCAGGTTTGGATCATACAGGTGTTAAATCCAAACTCTTCCAAAAGAGACATTCTTTCTTTTTCAAACTCTTCCACAAGCTAAGGATACATGTGAACACAGAACGTGCATTGAAAGATTTTGGTGAGATTAGTATGAATGATATGATATGAGCATGATTATATGTTTGGAAAAGTGATTGATATGGAGTTTGAAACGTTAGTGTTCAAGGGAGCATTCAATTAATCACACAATTCTTATTTATTTACACAACTAACATCTAATCTTTCTATTATGACGGCAACTAATAGTAATTTAGTCTTTATAAGCCCAATGGATATATAGTAATTTGTCATTTATTATTATTTTCGATAAATAGGAATAATATGTTTAGGGGTAGGGTTATGCATGAGATTGTTATCTTGAGTCTTAGGGATAGGGTTTCGGAGAGATTTCCTACCTCTCAAATTGTACGATTTGGGAGAGATTGCCTACCTCCTCTCGAATTGTAGGTGCTTATTTTTTATGTATTTGAGTGTGTTAATTGGAGTTCTTGCGATAAATATTTTATTTGCCCTAATTTTTGCAAAGAATCCTATCAAATGGTATCAGAACAATGATTTTGGGAAAAAGCATGAGAGATAAAGTCACTAATCGCGAAAGTTGGTAAAACAAAGCTGGGCTCGTGACCTAATCTCGCGATACAATGCAATAAGAGTTAGTTGGGAAGTGACGACAGTATCGCATGAGTGTGACGTTTGATACAGTCATGGAAAGAACCAGTTGGGATGCATCGCGATACAGTGAGCTAGCTAGGACGCAAACGACAGGATCGCGACGATTCAAGTGAACTAAAGTCGTGATTAGAGCTATCTGGTCGCGACCTACAGTCCTTTGTGTCCAAACCTTGCCGGGATGACCGAACCTTTGTGTTACGCCTGCGTGAATGAAACCTGAATAATGGCAATCACGAAGAAAACAGATACTCTGGAGAAGAAATTAGAGAAAACAATGAGCAAAATCAGATCAGTAAAAGAGGAGTATTTCTCGTCCATAGATGGGAGATACACAATGCTAGAAGAAATGATGAAGAAGATAAAAAAAAAGTTTCAAACAAAAACTCCTTCGCACATCTCGAGATCAAGCATCGGCATCGAAAACACGCAGGCAGCAACAAGCAGAAGTATTCTTGCAACATAAAGACAATATCACTACTTTAGGCAGACCGGAAGTTGCAAAGGAATTAGGAGCCAACTCAAGCAACAACACTTGTAAGACATAGTACAACATTCAAACGGCTAGAACAAACGGAAACAGGCGCGATTGAGTGAAGGAGTGTGAAGCGAATTCAAGCGGTAGCCTTTGGAGAGAATTGCATGGCATCTAGAGGTTTGGAACGAGTGGCAGTAGGGAGAACGGGATGACACGCAATTCAGAGCTAAAAAAGATAGATTTGAAGAATTTTAGCCTAAGACGGGAACCACGGTGGGTGGGACCATGGCGGAGGTTTGCATTCAACTGAGCCACTGTCGTTTGTGGCAACAACCTTCCAGGAGGAAGGCAATTCAAAAGTAATGATGAGAATGAGACGTGTAGAACAGATGCAGACTTTGTAAGGGACTTATTTGAACACTATAGAGACAGAAGGGAGACAAGATGGTGGTACTTCGCGGTGACCCAAATCTGTGCAAGACGTTAGTAAGGCTAAAGACTATGATGAGGGTTGTTCAAAACGCATGACTGAGATTTTTAATCGAGTTGCATATCATAAAAGAGACATATGAAATAGAGTTGGCAGAGATAATAATGATCGATAAGCTACTGGATGAATTGTTTTGGTTGATGGTACTATCTAGGATTGACTTGAAGTTAAGATGCCATCAGATTCAGATGCAATCGAAGGATGTGCACAAGAAGGCATTTTGAGACAGTGAGGGTCAATACAAATTCCTAATTAAATGAAAAGGATTGTCATTTGATGATGTAATGTGCGAGCCATACGACCTAATCCAACAACAATTTTTTAGGATATGACTGTTATAACGACGCCTAAAGCTAATTTGGTCTTTATTAGCCTAAGGAAAATTTAGTCATTTATTACCGTTCAATATAAATAGATTTAATATATTTAGGGTTACGATTATGCATGAGATTGTTATCTAGAGTCTTGGGGCTAGTGTTTGAGAGAGATTTCCAACCACTTTAATTGTAAAATTTGGGAGAGATTCTTACCTCTCGGATTGTAGGTGTCTGTCTTTCACGTATTTGAGTGTGTTGTTTGGAGTTTTTGCAATAAAATATTTTATTTGCACTAATTTCCGCCGAGCATCCTATCATTTAATATTTACATAATAATCAAGTATTTGATATTACATAGAATTATCACTACCACTAACATTTTAAAAATGAAAACACCTTTCATGCATAGATTTACGACACAAGTGTTATAAATGAAGATTCAAACTTTGTGTTAGATATGTAAATACATACTAATTGTGATGTACGTACATAAAGTTTCCCAAGAAATATTGCAATTATTGCAGCTTGTTGAAATTGCAAGATATGCTACTAACATCAATTTATCTTTCACAAGGAGCAACACTGTTACTCTACAGTGATCATCAATCAATATAGTGAACCATTTTAAGCGTAAGGGATTGGTTACCATATATGGCCCCGCATATCACTGTGTACCGAGGAATAAAAAAGATAAACTCTTAAACCAAATTATATAAAGAATAGCGAGTATCTTTCAATAACTAACAAAGTTTTTCACATTCATAAGAAAATTTTGTTTGAATAATGCGGAAACAAAAAATAGATGCAAGAAATTTGAATGGCCTAAGCAATAATGGCATAACATGATGGCATTCTTGGTATTCATTTTAGAGGATGAGACTAATAATGCTTTTTCATGATTGACACTCAAGCTCTTTTCATTAGAAGCTAGAGACCAACAATCACATTAGCATTGTCAAACTACTTCTCTTAATCAAAAACCTATAATTCACATATATTGGAAAGAAGTTTATAAAACAAGTAAGATGCTTTATAATTTTGCAATTGGAACGAAGGTTACCATAATCAATTTTTGGAACAAGAAGCACATATTTTAGAGCAATAAGGAATGCCTTTGAAAGAATGGTTGATCCAATGATAATAAAATAGACGAGGTTCCATTGCAATTTGAACAGTGAGATTTCTAGAGCATGGTTTGCACTCATGAAAAATAATAGCACCACATATCATTTAATCAAAAACCTAAGCCGACAATCAAGGATCTTTTTTTCTTCTAAATGTCACCATGAGAAACATTAAGAGGGTAAATTTTTAGGAAGGTAAACTGAGCTTACAACAAATCTAGTGGTGGTTGTTGAAGTTGCTAAAGGATTTCTTAAGAAGAATCCAAGTACCAATCTACGATTACTTCTTTCAAATAAGTTTGTTTATATTCCAACAAGATTGTATTGCTCTCTAGTCAAATGAAAGTCCAATCCACCATCTGATATTCAATAAATGAAAAACCAAATTGTTTACTTAATATTATTTTCAATGCCGCCTCCAAGTTAAAGCATTTTGCAACAGAAAATGAATTGAAAATATATTATAATTTGTTATTCAAACGTGCATATTTAAATTATTTTGCCTTTAATATTATATTATTTTGTGAAAGTCATACCAATATCCTAATGGCATGCTTGGCTCAGTTTTGGCATGCTTGGCTCGGTTTTGGTATTTCTGACCCAGCTTTGGCTTTAGTGTGGCCCTGTTTTTGGCCTGTTGTCGAGTTCGGCTTTGGTCTGTCAAGGGCTCTGTTTTGCCTCGTGGAGGCTCGGTTAGCATTATTTTGTGGTTCGGCTTTGAGGCTTTAGTGGCTCGGTTTTACTTTGTGAGCTGGCCCTGTTTTGAGCCTATTAGCTGCTCGGTTTCAACTTTGGAAGGGCCCTGCTCCAAGTTGGTTGAAGGCTCATTTTGGCCTTGATGTGGTTTTGTTTTAGCATGTTTAGGGGCTCGGTCATGGGCGTGTGAGTGGCTTGGCTTTGGGTTTACAAGTCTTAACCCTGGATAGGGGGGTAATTTTGGATGATGGGCAGCTTTGGGCTACCAGGTTTGGGATTTCTTTGTTGCACTTGTTAGAATTGTCCTTCCTCAATTCTCCCATTAATTTGAGCACCGATCTGGAGCAATTTTAGTAGGCTAACCTTAAATGGCTGGTGAATGGGTTTGAGGCCTTTATTGTGTTCTATTGGGAGTCCTTAAGCCGTACTTTTGAAACCCTCATAAACTTGAATGAAAAAAAAACATCAAATCTTGGTTTTCATTTTAGTAGGGGCAAATATTTCTTCTAGGAGAGTCGGTTTGTTTCCTCGAAAGGTGCGGAATCCCTATGTTCCAGGTTGTATGAGAGATTGGTGAGGATTGTCGTAGCATTTTTTTGGGGGGTTTTAGTCGAGTCCGTCGGGTTCGTGTCATCGGGGGTTCGGGATTGCTTGTTTTCCGCGGTTTTGAGGATCGATTCACTTTCTTTTCTATGTTCTTTAAGGTAGGTCGTTTCCTCCTTTATTGCTTCTTGGCTAGGTTTTTGCACTTATGTATGAGGCATAAGTGTGCACGTACGCATCTTTTGCTATATGTGAGTCATCAAGCAAGGCAGTAAGTAGGATGGTTCGGAGTTTGGGCACAAGTGATGAAAGAACCACCTAGGTATGTGTGAGAGGTCCTAGCACGATCCTACTCAGTGACCTTAGGATGAGGGATCGGCAGTACCGCATTTCAAACACTTAGTAAGGGGGTTCCCCTCGCTTCTACGGGTAGTTGGAAGTTCTCGTCTATTAATATGACTAATCCATTCAACTTTAAAGTACCAAAAATTTCTTTTAAATGAGTGATAAATCAAAATTTCTTTAAAAAAAATGAAATAAATTCTTTTCCTAAACATTTTGTAAAAAGAAAAATTCATGGGTTAGTCGTATAAATCAGGTTAGGAGTTTAATCCTTTTATAGCTGCTAAACTGTGAAACTTTTACTTAGTGTTAGATCACAAATGCATGGTGATTTGTTAGGACCCTAGCGTCTTGATTTGACCCAGGATCCTGATTTTGAGTCCTCCTCGCCACCATGCTTACAGTCCTCTTCGGGCTCTCCGAGCGTTTTATACCATTTTATTTAAGTTTTCACAGGACATTTGCGAACTTTCTTCAGGTTTTTCGTGTTTTTCACGATTTCTCTGGACTTTTTTTTTAGTTTTCTTTTCTCTTTGTCATTTACCTTTCTGTATGTGGATGCATGTTCGTTAAACTCATTACTATACTTGCTCGCTTGTACTTGAGATTCTGGTCCCATTTGCAGGAAATAGCAAACCCGCCAAACATACAAGTTTCTTTTTACTTTTACAGCAGTTTACTTTCCTGCACATACAACTGCTTTCCTTTACCATACTTTACAGCTGTTTTTGCTTTCTGACATAAACTACTGCTTTCCTCTACTGTACCTTACTGCATTTATTTCCTTTGCACTTTATTGTTTTTTTTTTCTTACTATAAGTTATTATTATTTTTCCTTACTATGCAATATACTGCTTTTTTATTGTATTTTCTTTTATTTAATTGTATCATACCTTTTAGAGTAGGAGACCAGTAGCATGGTTTCATAGGAGGTGTCCAAAAATAAAACGAACACAACAATTGCATGTCCACCCTAAACTGTAAACTTAAAACTCAATGCTATAACATAGAGTATGGAGCCAAATTTCGAGGGCAGCATGACGAGGATGCAGTGGACGGAAGACAGTCTACAACAGCAAAACAAGTATAATCCAGCTAAAACTTTCCTTAGTTTAAATAACAAGCCATATGACTTCGAGGTAGTCCTCCTAGTGCGACATAAATCCTCATTTTTTCTTTTAGGTCTTTGCACAGTTATATTGTGTAATATAAGCCCTAACTCGCTTTAGGTTCCGAGATCGTCGTCTGATGCGACGTAAATGCTCTTATCTTCTAGTTTATTTGTATAATCATATATTATGCAAATGTAATTCATATGATTAATAATCGGCATGATTGAAATTTAAATAAATTCATTTCCAAAATTTAAAACCCAACAATAGAATAGTTTGGGAAGTCATTGAGGTTTGCCTCTATTTTGTGACATCCCCTAGTCCTCGCTCCTTTGACTCTGAAAATAATTGTTCCAATTTGGTCCCTTCCCACTTGACTTTACCACACACTACATTGAAAACTCTAACATTTGAATTCATGAAGATACATATCTCTAATCATCATCGAGAGTTCTCTCAGGTGACTTTAGTCATTTGAAGGGTAATTGACTATAGGGGTTTGTCTCTATATTGAGCTTTAACAACCCAGGTAATATAAACCCTATCTAATTTTTAATATTAAGTAGGGAAATTTGTCGGTCGAAATAAGAGGTTCGCAGACCAAAATGGATGTCATAAATTTCGTAGTTTACTTGATCGAGTCATATCATCAAGTTGTGTGTCTATTCCTCGGGATAGGTGCGTTGCTTGCAATATTGTACTCGTTTATTTAAACTACTAAATGAATGAGATTCGTCCATTCTCATTTTTCAAAATTAAAATATTATTTTCAAAGAAATATATATATATATATATATATATATATATATATATATATATATAAATTAAATCAAAATCTTATTTTATAAAAATACATTTTATATTTTTTTCAAAAAGTCACTTTAACTACCGACAGACGCAAATGACAGTATTGCGACGATTCAAGTGAGCTAAAGTTGTGATCAGAGCTATCTAATCGCGACTTACAGTTCTTCGTGACCAAACCTTGTCGGTGTGACCGAACCTTGTTGGCGTGATCGAACCTTTGTTTTACACCTGGGTGAATGATACCTGGAATATTGGCAATCACAAATAAAATAGATACCCTGGAGAAGAAATTAGAGAAAGCAGTGTGCCAACCCAGATCAGAAAGAGAGGAGCATTTCTTGTCCATAAAAGGGGGATTCACAATGCTAGAAGAAATGATGAAGAATATCATGAAGTTTCAAACAAAAAATGCCTTCACAAACTGTGAGATCGAGTGATAGCGCTGGAAACAGGCATGCAACAACAGCCAGAAGTATTCCTGCAACATAAAGATAGCATCACTACCTTAAGCGGGCCAGGAATTGCGATATCAAGCAAAGGAATTAGGAGCGGACTCGAGCGGCAGCACTTGGAAGACATTGTACAACATTCGGAAGGCTATAACAAATGGAAACAGGCGGAATTGAGTGAAAGAGTCCGGAGCGAATTCAAGCAGTAGCTTTTGGAGAGAATTGCACGACATCTTGATATTTGCAACGGTTGATCCTAAGCAATAATGGCATAACATTTTTAGATGCAAGAAATTTGAATGGCCTAATCAATAATAGCATAACATGATGGGCATTCTTGATATTCATTTTAGAGAATGAGCTAATAATCCTTTTTCATGATTGACACTCAAGATCATTTCATTAGAAGCTAAAGACCAACAAACACATTAGCATTGCCAATCTCCTTCTCTTAATCAAAAACCTATAATTCACATATGTTGGAAAGAATTTTATAAAACAATTAAGATCCTTTGTAATTTTGCCTGTGGGACGAAGGTTACTATAATCATTTTTGGAACAAGAAGCACATATTTTAGGGCATTAAGAACAATGCCTTTGAAAGAATGGTAGATCCAATGACATAAAGAATAGATGTGGATCCACTTGCAATTTGAACAGTGAGGTTTCTAGAGCATGGTTTATGCTAATGAAAAATCTTAGCACCACCTATCATTTAATCAAACACCTAAGTCCACAATCAGGGACCTTTTTTTCTTCTAAATGTCACCATGAGAAACATTAGAGGGGTAGATTTTTACGAAGGCAAACTGAGCTTACAACAAATCTAGTGGTGGTTGCTGAAGTTGCTAAAGAATTTCTTAAGAAGAATCCAAGTACCAATTCTACTACTATTTCTTTCAAATAAGTTTGTTTATATTCCAACAAGATTGTATTGCTCACTAGTCAAATGAAAGTCCTATCCACCATCTGATATTATTTTCACTGCCGCCTCCACATCAGAGCATTTTGTAACCAAAAAAAAGAAAAGAATTGAAAATATATTATAATTTTTTTTATTCAACCGTACATATTTAAATTCTTTTGCCTTTAATATTATATAATTTTGTGAAGGTTATTCTAATCCATGTTTGTTGAGAACTAATTAACAATATGCTACAAATTTTTAGCAATTCATCAACATTTAGTACTTTATTATTTCTTCCATCTATGAATGACATGGTTTTTAGTTAAGCAAAATAATCATATGGCATATGTAAAACTCTTATTGTGGGCAGGAAAAACTTTGTCTAATACTCTCAGATTCTGATCCTTGATAAGATGTTAAGACCTGGACCTCTTGCAGAAAGGCTGTCCCTTTTCAAATACGAGACTCACGAAACATGCAGAGTTACCTAATGTCCTTCATCTTCTTTATCATGTTGCTTGCTTTTTTAAAAGTACATCCAAAATCAGTATTTACTATATCCAAAGACCTTGTATTAGAAATTGAACCAAGCATGATGTTGTAATAATCCCGACACTTAATGTCCAAACTAAAAAAATAAATCGGATGAGAAAACTGTAGGAGGAATTGAGAAAAGTTAAAATAAAGCTTATACACTCAGTATCATTCAATAGATTAAATGGGTAAACTTGTATATAAAGCTTATAGATTTAGTATCATTCAATAGACTGAATGGTACACTTGTATGTAAATAGTGTATCAAGAGATGTACAACAATTGCCTGAAGCAATGGATAATCCTCTCACATCAATGTAAGGCACGGGTAAGGTACCAATATTCATAGACATAAAATAAAGAAAATAAGTCAAAGTACAAATCAATCTTGTAATGGCATGATAATCTCCAGGGATCTAACAAAACATTACAGTACAATAGTTTTAGGTGAAAAGGATCAGAACATTAATACATACATGAAACGAGTTCATAGGGAAAATAAATATTATGAGAACTTTTGTGTTATGATAAAAAAGCAGCTAGAATGATACTTTATTGATAACCAGAGATATGCTGAGGTGGCTAAGAAGTTATGAGAAAAGCAGCTATCGCATATACTTTACAATAGAAAAACTAAAATAATTCTTCACTTAACACCAGACATGCCAAGTAACCAGAATGAGGAAAACAGCTGTTGGGACATCAAATAAAGATGAACAATGCCCTCATCCGCTGCAAATACGATACATTAGGGTCTGTGAGGCAATTTTCTCATTGATTAATTTCCGATGCCACTAGAGCTGCGTTAAAATTCTGTTATTTTATTGTTTTCTAGTAATTTATGTACTCGGAAGCTAATTTTTATAGCTAGATCTGGTAAATTGTGACTGTGTTAAGAAAGTTGGTTCCTCAATCTTTTTATTAAATAAAAATTATAATACCCACAACAGCTTTAAAAAAAGTTATTTTTCTCATTGCAGTTTTACAACTAGATTTACAAAAAAATTGCAACCACATCTAGAAAGGGTTTGTAAAGAAACTGACATAAAAACTTTGGCTAATTGATGCTGCAATTTAAGCACATAATATGTTTGTGTGCCAAGCAGTAAGCACTCGTGTAATATGGTTAAACCTAAAGCAAGCAATATCTCTAAGAAAGCAAATTTTTCACTAACATTAACCCTGGCAATATCATAAATAATTAAAGTTATCGACCATATAGATTAACACCTGTGGGTCCAACTAAATAGCACAGTCAAGTTATAGACCATAGCTATGAAAAATGAGTCATAACAATCCTCAACTAATACACAAAGGCCCAGGCATACTAGAATTTTAATGCATGAATGCTTAAAAAAAAAACTTCTAAAAATTTATTAGTTTAGCATGAATGAGTGCTCGATCTTAAATTAGATTATCAAGTACCTATGTAGGAATCTTCAATCATCAAAGAAGTATTGTGGACTCTTCAAACGCCGGAAAAAAGCTCAGCTGATGAGAAACAACTGGGAAGTTTTAAGAAAAAGGTAAAGTGCAAAATAACCACTTAGGTTGTTTCATAGACCATTGAAAAAAATATATATGATTCAAAACATTCATTGACCAGTAATTGCCTACCTAAACAGAAATCAAAAGAGAATAATAAGTATCGTCAGAAAGAACTGAGTGCATAACGCTTACTTTTCTAAAACTATATGGGGGCCTTCAAGGAAATGACATTTGCCTCCTATAGAAATTAATTCACGGTAAAAATAGGTTTACTGCAAAATAATACCTGGATAAGGCCCTTAACACGCCAGACATTATGCTTAAGGACAACAATTTGGGAGTCTTCTGGGTGCAATGCTTGTAGCTCTCGTCTAACAGACTCAATACTTGCATTGTGCTCTGCTGACAACTGCACTGCCAAAACCTCTCCAGTTGCCTTGACTAACCTTCCCATAACAACACGGGAGTCTCCAACATTAGCAACATACAAAGTTCCAGCACAAATGATGCCAACAAGACAGCAAGATCCCACAGCAGCAATCTGAGGTTTGACAGGCCATTGTTTGGCAACAAAAGAGAGAAATCCTTCCTCTGTGGCTTGATATGCCTTGCGAATCACCTCAGCTGACATTGACTGCTGTTCTGAAGCAAATCCTGCGAATTTGTTCAATTAAGTTGGTAGTCTGAAGTAACTTCAAAATCAAGTCTGATGTAACTTCAAAATCATGAGACAATGATAGGCGGGCATGGCACAGGAATAGGTAGGCATGGAACAGGTAAACTTGCAACGAGAGAAGCATAATAACAGAATAAAATTGATGCATCAAATTCAAGCAAAATCCGAAAAAGACAAGAAATAGCATTACAAAAATAAGGAAAATTAGGTAATTCAATGAGACACTGCTATAATTGAATGTTTTCTCTGCCACTGGTACAGTTCAACAAGCAATCCCGACTGCAGTACTGCCTTTAATATTCATAACAAATTTAACCAAACTACACATTAATAAATTCTGGAACAAGACTTGGATTTATTTGTGAAAGGGACCTAAACAATGAAAGCAGGTAGAAAAATCATAATTTATGAAATAGACCACACTTTTCCAAGGAGAAAGAGAAAGTACTGAGTGAGACCCGAAAAATATAAACGTAACAGAATTTTTCAGCTTCTAAACATACTCTTTAAATGTTGAAATAGATTATCAGTGATGTATCTCGAAGTCTCTGGACCGCCATGCCCATCATAAACTCCCACAAAAGTTCCGTAAGGGCCAGAATCCAACAAAGACAATGGTCCAGACTCTATCTGGCTTTGGTCCTCCAGTAGGTTGTTGGCCTGGACCACGGCCATGGAGAATTCCCCATTCACATGCTGCCCAAAGTCCTTATACCAGAGAAGCCCATCCTGCCTGCCAACCGCATCAGAACCTGGCTGAACAAAGCGGCAATCAGAAGATGGCCGCCAACAGGCCCTCAGATAGTTCATCAACGCAGTTAGCATCCCTCATCGCAACAAGGCACACGTCTCCGAGCCCTCAACATTTGTTCTCTCCGCAAAGTAATGACAATAGAGGGGCGGAATGCAAAAGCCCGAGGTATCTCCAACTTCTCTGGCATAGGTCAAAGAATCCAAAACAGAATCAATAACATGAAAACAGCATGAAAAATCAATCATCCCTTCCCGATCAACAATACAACGAAAAAAATAATATAATATCTTATTCTAGCCGTGAAAATTAGACGCATTAACAGATTGAGGGTTTTTCAAACAAAACATAACGGATCAGCATTTGCTGATTACCTACTACCAATTCAAAGTAGTGACAAAAACCTCGAAACATCCTTCCGCCCCAACTTCAATCAGACGAATAACGACCCCGTATTAAAACAAAACCCCCAAATTAAATAAAAAAAGCCCTACACAGCACATCAATCGGGAAACCGCCGAAGTGCATCCACCTCCTCACTCTACTTAAAACCCCACCCGCCCGTCAATTTCCATTTATTCAAACAAAAAAAGGGGACATCAGCATCAAAACAGAACAAAATCCACCGAATCCACACTTGCCCTCAATACATTAAAACTGAAAGTCTACTGCAGATCTCCCACCTATGAAAGAAAATCCGCCCTTACCAGAAAGCGGCGGCAGCGAGACAGCCAGATCCGGAGGAGCACGGTGTCGATTTGAACAATTGATCGAACTTCTGAGCTAACTCGCTCGCCCTCTCCCTCTTCCTCTCCCTCTCCCTCTCCGCGGCTTCGCTTTTGGAGTAGACCAAACTCATAAAAACCACGAGGAGAGCAGAGAACGCCAGCAAGACAGCAGAGCAGCTATGGCTGCTATGGGCTCCACCAATAAGAGAAAAGCGCTTTCTTTAACCCCTTTGATTATAGGGTTGGAATTGGGTTCGGGTCAAGTCAATTTCAGGTCAAACTTAAATCTCACTAATTCACTCAATTTTACTCTCAAGTTGAGATCGGATGTGGATGGCATCTTGTCTAAGGGTTTGTTTGGGGCAATTGCAACTGTGAAGCTCTTATTCAAAAAAATGTAATTATTATTATTTTTTTTTTAAAAAAAAAAGTCATACTATAGCTTTCTAACAGTCATTGCACTTAGTCATATCAGATTGCAAACACAGTTTCCAACTCCTTTTAAAAAAATGCAATTAAATCGAACATTCAAAAAAAATTTAATACGTCCTAACACTCAGTGTCAGCACCATCAAAATTCATGTATGCATTCATTATCGTCATAAAGGCTTAAGCTCGTTTGAAACATGTACATCATTGATCAATGTCAATCATTGTCACGAAGTTTAATGCTCATCATTGTCGTATTCTATAAATCAAATAGTCGTTATTGATATTTGCCTCTTCAACCCAGGCTTATATCCACTTTATTCGTGATTAATCTTGTTTATTGTAGGAAAATGACTGAACAAATAATCATTTTTATGGCAATTTAAACGTTTCAAAGCTTTTTAAATTGTGTCATGAAAGTCATCTTCCATAATTTTTCTCCACAATTCATATCCATTGCATTTTAAGATGTGCCAAAAATAACTGTTGTAATATATGGTTCACACATGTAGAATCATTTCAACTAATGGTTTATTTAAGGCAGCTGCAGCTTTTCAGTTGCAGCTTAGCTGTCCCATGAAGCAGCTGGAGTGAAGTTGTCTGGTTTTTGTTGCAGCTGTGTGAAAAACAGTTGTATGATAACTGTTTCTAAACAAATGATCATTCTACCCCTGTTTAATAATATTGTTTTTTAATGGAATTATTCTAACCATATAAATAAATGAGAATTGAATGGTATTAGAAAATTGTGACAATTGTTCTAACCCAGTTTAGAATATATTTTTAGAATTAACTTGTTCTAATCATGTAAATATATGAGAATTGAATTCTCACAACTGTTTCAACCCTGTCTAGAATACATTTTTAGCGCTCAAGACTTCGAGAGAGTTCGAGAGATACCGAGAGAGTTCATGCTTCTATCATCTTCTTCTCCCAAACAACCGCTCCAATCAACTCAAATGGTCACTCAGAGAGAGAGAGAGAGAGAGAGGGAGAGATTTGATATTTAATTTGCATGGCTTGTTTAGCTTGGTCGTCGTAATCTCTGGAATGATCCAAAGTGCGTGGTTTTGTTAGGGTTGTCGGGGGATTCTCTCTTTAGGCAATTGCATGCATGGTGGGCAACGACGTCATGGATGGCCAGGCATCCTTTCTTTTTGAAACCCTCTCCTACATTACTCTTCCTTTCTCAATTTTGTTCAAAGACCATTCCCTACTCTAGACAAAACCCTTGCTTATGTCCCCTGTCCTATCTGTTTCATCAAAATCCATTGCCTTTGGGACGAAATCCTCACGATACATTCGTGATTAAACTAACTGGGAAGGCAGCGACAGGATCATAATGCTTCCCTTTTGTGCGAAAAGTCGAAGGAAGAAGATGATTAGAGCAGGATTAGAGTGAAATCGAGGGCATATAGTGTAAAAAGCTAATCAAGAAAAGCGATCAGCGGGGTAGAACCCACGACCTGCTTTTTATCATCACCGTGCCGCGAAGTCGCCAAGCCGCCACCCCAAACAACATTAAATCACGGCAGGATGCCGCGAAGTCGCATTGTCGCCGCCCCAAAGGGGCCTAATATGGGCCTTATAAGTTCTTTCTTTTTTCCTAGATTTTTACACATAAAAATATCATCTCTTATAATTTTTTCTTATTATTTTATTTGTATGTGTATAATATTTTGTTCTATTTCATTCTCTCTCTCTCTCTCTCTAATATCATGAATATTCCAATAAAAAATATAATTAATAAATAAAATGTTGAGAAATTATTATTTTAAGAAATTTGAGATTCTACATACCTAAAAAAAAATTAATATTTGCAGTCGTCTAAAATTTTCCATCAATTTTAATGTCCTGTTTGAGGCAGTTTTCTGTCTTTTGCATTTCAAATCGCCACCATAATCTTGTAGCAATAATTTATAAATAATTTTTTTTTATAAATTTATTATTTTAAACAAACACTAAAAATAAAATATTTTAAATAGACAAAATCGCCACAGCAGCAGACGATCTTGCTATATCAGCATGCTAAATTGACACGATTATTTTTATTCACCACATCAGTACGCAAAATCACCTACTGAGGTGAAGATTTTATTACTAAAAATTATTGAGGATAAATATATGTTATTAATATTATATTATAAATTTACATTAGTTCGTATATTTAGCTTAATTAGTAGAGTATAAAGTCATCAAAATTTAGGTTGTGGGTTCACACCATATGGTTGTCTTTTTTGGGAGAAATAGTGTTTGTTTATTATATTTATAAAATTAAAAAATAAATTCAATTTATATAAAAATTAATAAGTATTAGAATCTCAATTAACAAAAAATAATAATAATAAATTTAAAATCATTATTATAATATAAAATAAAATAACATTAATTATATTATTTTATTTATTAAATTAAATAATTTAAAGCATATACTTAAACAAACATTATCCCTACAAACTCAAAGTTTAGAACTTTATACTAAACCAAATAAGATAAATATACTTAATATTATGATATAATATAATATTAGCAACAATAAATTGCCGCCCCCGCATACAATTTTGCTTGCTGAAGTGGCGAGTAAAAATCGTCACGTCAACGAGTGATTTTGTATGCTGACACGATAAAATCATCTGGCAGACTATTTTATCGTGATATATTATTTTATTTTTTAGAGTTCATTTAAAATGATAAATTCATAAAAAATATATATTTTTAAATTTTAAAAATTTTTGTTTGAGGAACTGTTCAGTCATCTCCAACATACCCTCAATCTTTAAACTTTTAGCCTCAGCTCCAACATATTGGAAGGGAGGATTAGGTCAGTAATGTTGACATTATATGTCAAAATCAAGCTTATTCAAAACTCAATTTTGGTAGTACATTTTCATATTTTATATATATTTTTAAAAAATGGATAATTACGTACATATTAGGGGTGTAAACAAATCGAACACGAATGAAAAGAGCTAGTGTTCGTGTTTGAAATATTCGAACACATCACTGTTCGTGTTTGATTCGTTTGCTTATTGAACGAACACGAATTTCCTAGCGAACCGAACACGAACTGTTTGCGAACAACGAGCTTTTGATAGCACTCAACTTTGATAGGATACTTCCTCAAAATGAAGCAAATTGATCGAGTATTCGTACACATCGAGTAACCCATCATTCCTCAAAATGAAGCAAACCGAATAAGGCGTTTAGGGTTTTGATTAGGATTTTATTTTAATCTATAGTATAAGTATATTAATTATAATATTATAATATTTATATTAATATTGTTATTAATAATTTATCATATATTATAATTTATAGAAGTTTAATTATTTAAAATATGATAAATTTTTATAATATATAATTATTTTTAAAATATCATAAATTTTTTATATATAATTATTTTATATTATTTTATATTTCGAACAATAACGAACCGAACACAACATCTGTTCGTGTTTTGTTTGTTTAACAAACCGAATGAAAAAAATTGTTCGTGTTCGTCTCGTTTGCTTATTGAACGAATTGAACACGAACTTTTTGGCGAACCGAACACGAACTATTCGCAAACAACGAGCTTTTTTGACAGCCCTAGCTAAGATCAAATTATGGAGCATTTGGTAATTTTGATATTTTAGTGAGAATTTTAATAATGGAATAATTTGTAAATACAAAATTTCAGGTAGTCTGAATGTAATTACCTCAAAAAATGATGGCAATAATATAAAATATTAAAATAAGTTGATAATTAAATTCTCTCTCTAACATCAACGGTGTTATTAAAAACATTTATCATAAGAATTGCTAACCAACAATTACCTTTTTTAAAAAATATATATTTTTAGGAGTCTTCTTGCCTTTTTTTTTTTATGTTTTTATGTTAATTTTAATACTTTAAAGTCAAATATAGTATGTGTTTGGGGCGGCTACAGCTTATTAACAAGTTGTTGATAAACTGGTGAAAATTAATATTATCTTCAAAAAATCACGGTGACAATTACAATATTTATTATTTTTGTTTTAAGTCAAACCGTAACTAGAAAGTTGCCACCGCATTTAGACATCAACGGTGTGAAGACGATGATTTCAACGGTTTGAAAAACTGATTTTTGAAAAAATCGTCAAAATACAGTTTACCCAAACAGACCTGCGTGCGTTTTCAAAACGCACCGCACCAAATATGCTACCCCAAACGGGACCAAAGTCTTGTTGTTGATATTAAGCAACTTAATATAAGGGTTGACACTTAATTTTTCAAAGGTTCGGTTGCGATGGATGCAACAATTTTAAAAATATGAAATTAAAATTTGAGAGAATTTGCTTTCGAAAATCAATTCGCAATCATTCAAACTTTATCTTTAGCAAATTTATAAACCCGGCGGCACGAAAAATGTTCCAATATGAATCCAAATTAGCTTAAATAGAACAAATGAAGAGTAATCCAAAAAAAAAACTTTGAAATGCTAATTAAAAGGTTAACTGATCTTTAAATAATGATAGTTCGAGTCAAATCAAGTTCATATTGATTCATTAATCGGCTCTTGAAAGTTTTCTGGACATCTTTAGCAGGTTAAAAGAATGTCTAATTTTGTAAGCCTATAGTCGAATCGATTGTCTCGACAAAACGAATCCAACAAGTCAAAGATTGCTCAATTTTGCCACGGTCGATCGTAGTCGGTCGTCACTGACCACTGTCGGCCGTTACCGATCACCTCTAACCACCTTTGATTGTCGTGGACCACTGCGACCGCCATCGATAACCCAGACCATCGTCGAACATTATTGTCGCAGTCAACCACCATCGACCGTCATCGAATATCGCGGACCAACGTCAATCACCACCAATCACCGTCGACAAACACCAACCAGAAACTGTCAGTCAACATTGTAACTTGGAAAAACTAGTAATCATTTCCCGTATGTGGGATAAAGAATCTCTGCAATCATCAAACTATAGTGAATTTTTACAACTGGGTTATGCCTCGTAATTTTTTTTTCTTTACGGGTTTTCCAAGTAATAACTTATGGTGTCATTACTAGTTATTTTTTTTTACACGAGTGGGTGCTGGATTATTGTGCAACACTAAAGTGATAATCTAGTACTCTACCTCCACAAATTTTCAAGCACATCCAGTAGTAATCACCTCTAACCTAAATCTTTTATTTGATTGTCATTATCTAACCATTTTTTTTTTCTTAACAACTTTGCCGATCATTATTTATTGATCGTCGTCGTCTGCCATCTGGCCACCATTCACATGATTGTTATCATCTAATCGTCATCATCACCTTCCATTAGTTCTACTACACTCACTTGATAAATTATGTCAATCGAGTTAAACCTTTTGGGTCATGAAGTATGAATGTATGCGATAGTGATTGTCCGTGCTATACAATTAAAAATAGCCCCTATGTCTCTATTTACACGAAAATTATTATGTTTAGTGAACCGCACGTTCAGACAATAATGACGATCCAATCACACCACCATGCATTTCATATGGCTGAATCATCTTCCGGCATCGAACGTATTAATCTCTCATTCATGACTCTTAACCACCTCAAGCCACATAATTAATTATTCAAACATATCCAACAATTTTTTATCTCCAATCATCTCTGCACAACATTATATTCAATAATGAGTGCAGTTTGGTAGCAAACGTCCATTCTTTCATTTTACTAATACCCTAAATCTGAACTACTTAGATAGGAGATTTGTGAAAGAAAAATATTTAGTAAATTTAAAATTAATTTACGAAATAGTGCAATTACCTTAAAAAAATTATGTTTAATATAAAAAATAGGAAAAATACTTGTTCTTAACAAATATATATACCTTATGATAATTAATATATTTTGTATTTAAATACCTTAATTGCATGATAATTAAGTGATCTTAAATTCAATGGATTACGCCACCAATAAAATTTTATCATATGACACAAATCTCAATGTAATTTTTTGAGGAAATATTCAAATGCTGATTAAAAGTCATCAAGAGCCCCGATTTCAGCAAACTTATAATCAAACTGACTGGCTCGATGAAACGGACCCAATGATATCAAAACTAATTCAATCCGAGTCAAATCAACCCCGGATCAAGTCATTAAACCACTTTTCGAAGATTTTCAGACACATTGCAAGGTCAAATGGACGCCGACATTGGCAAGCCCATACTCGAATCGAGCGTCTCGACAAGACGAATCCAATGAGCCCAAGATCACTCAATTTCAACATTGTTAAGGCCATCAAATACCTTTTAAACGCTGTCTAATTGAGGGGAGTCATCTTAACCGTTCAATCAAAATGTCTGCATTAATTACACCCAGATTCATATAAGTATACCCTAACTCTCACATGAGAGGGGAGAACCAAGAGAGAGAGAGAGTCTGAAGTCTTGAAGAGAAGCAGCAGCTTTGCATCACCGCCGACCACCGTCGATAGCCGTCAACCACCACTGATCGTCGTGGACCACCATCGATTGTCGTCGACCACCACCAACCAGACACCGTCAATCGACGTTGTAGTCTAAAATATATAGTTACCCTTTCCCTTCTGTGGGATAAAAGATTTCTGTAAACGTCAATCAACAGTAGATTTTTGCAACTGTCAGACCCCGTGATTTTTCCCTTTACGGGTTTTCCACGTAAAAACTTCTAGAGTCATCATTGTTTCATTTTCATCTGTGTGCATGCTGAATTCTCGTACAATGCTAAGCCGATAATTTGTCACTTTACCGCCGCGAATTCTCTAGCACACATCATATATATATATATATATATATATATATATATATATATATATATATATATATATATATATATTTATATTTGGAGCAAGTCTTAATTATAATCTATCATACTATGATTTTATTATGAATTTATAATTTACAATGATTGATATTTTGATTCTAATTTAATATTTATTAATATATTAATTTTAATTACTATTTATTCAGATATTTAATTTCTTTTGATTTTATTATTTTCGATGGGCCCATGATGGTATAATAATGAATTGTCGTTCTAACACTCACAATTCGATAACTGAAGAAAAGCAAAAGAAGATAACTCAATTTTTTACGTGAAAAACTCTGAAACGTTATACTTAAATATTTTTATCCAAAATTTATTCAAGTTTTTTAAAACAATAATAATAATATTATTTTTAATATAATGTTAAAAATAATAATTTGCTTTCAAAAATAATTTGCTTTCAAAAATCAATTCACAATCATTCGAATTTTAACTTCAGCAAATTTATAAACCCGGTGGCACGAAAAATGTTCCAATATGAATCCAAATTAGCTTAAATAGAACAAATGAAGAGTAATCGAAAAAAAAAGAAAACTTTGAAATGCTAATTAAAAGGTTAATTGATCTTTAAATAATGATAATTTGAGTTCATTTGAGCATCTTGATGAGAGTAATCCATTGAATTTAAGATCAGTTAATTATCATGCAATTAAGGTATTTAAATACTAAATAAATAGTCTATAATTTAGGAAAGTTACACAAAATATTCATATTGTGTGTCTTAGGATTATGACTAAAATGATTAAAACATCAATTTTAAAAACTTTAGAAAACTCTAACTCCCATAAAAATGAATTTTACTTTGAAAGTTGAAATTAGATAGCTTGAGAATATAAATAACTTTTGGGGCTCAGCTTCAATGAACACTTTTATAGACTATTACAAATAATAAACAATGATACATCTCTATCAAATTTCCATCATTTTGCATGGTTCTCGAAGAATGACATAGATCTCGATGCGACTTTTTTTAGCAAGAAATACTTAAACATCGATAAAAATGCATCTAAAACTTTGGTTTCAACAAACTTACAGTCAAAATGACTGGCTCGACAAGAAGAACTCAATGTTACTAAATTTAGTACAATTCGAGTCAAATCAAGCTCATATTGATTTATTAATCCACTATTGAAAGTTTTGTGGACATATTTAGTAGGTTAAAAGAATGCCTAATTTTGCAAGCCTATAGTCGAATCGAGTGTCTCGACAAGATGAATCCACAAGCCCAAAATTGCTCAATTCTGACATCGATAATGTATTCAAATGTCCAACAAACACTGTTTGATCGAATAAAGCTCTTTGGACCCGTCCAATCAAAGTGATTAATATTCCTCATTAATTGTACTCAGAATATTATAAATAGAGGCCCACCTCTCTCTTGAGGAGAGGGAGGAGTCTTGAGGGAGAAATTAAAGCTTCGAGAAGAAATTGAAGTCCAACAAAACCCTTATCACAGTTGATCGCCGCCGGTCACACGCTGACCACCGTCGACCGTTGCCGATCATCGTCGATCGCCTCTAACCATTGTTGATTGTTGTGGACCACTGCGACTGCCGTCGACAACCCCCGACCATCGTCGGCACTATTGTCGCAGTCAACCCCCATCTACCGTCATCGAATATCGCTGACCGACGTCAATCACCACCAATTATCGTTGAAAACCACCAACCAAAAACTATCAATCAACATTGCAACTTGAAAAAACTAGTAATCATTTCCCATCCGTGAGATAGATAAAGGGTTTATACAATCATCAAACTATAACGTATTTTTACAATGGGGTCATGCCTCGTGATTTTTTTTTTTTACGGGTTTTCCAAGTAATAACTTATGGTGTCATTACTAGTTTTTTTTTTTTTTTACACGAGTGCGTGCTGAATTTTTGTGCTACACTAAGGCGATAATCCAGTACTCTACCGCCACAAATTTTCAAGCATGTCCAGTAGTTATCACCTTTGACCTAAATCTTTTATTTAACTGTCATTATCTAACCGTTTTTTTTAACAACTTTGCTGATCATTATTTTTTGATCGTCGTCGTCTACCATCTGGCCACCATTCACGTGATTGCTATCATCTAATCGTTATCATCACCTTCCATTAGTTCTACTACACTCACAAGATAAGTTCCGTCAATTGAGTTAAACCTCGTGTATCATTAAGGGTCTGTTTTGGGCTGCTACATCTTATTGAATAATCTGTTGATAAGATGATTAAAAATAATCTGCTGATAAGCTAGGTGCGGTGGCTATTATAAATTTTTATTTTTTTTGTAAAAGTCAGACTGCAGCCAGAAAGCTCTCACCGCACGGTGCGGTGTGAAAACGTTGTTTTCAACATTTTGAAAACGCATAAGCTACCAAAACGTAGTTTACCCAAACAGTCCAAGTGCGTTTTCAAAACGCCACCGTACCAAATAAGCTGCCCCAAACGGACTATAAGTATGAATGTATGCTATAGTGATTGCCCATGCTATACAATTAAAAATAGTTCGTATGTCTCTATTTATACGAAAATTATTACATTCAGCGAACCGCACATTAAGACAATAATGATGATTCAATCACGTCACCGTGTATTTCATGCGGCTGAATTATCTTGGGGCATCAAACTTATTAATGTCTCATTCATGACTCTTAACCACCTTAAGCCACATAATTACTTATTCAAACGTATACAACAATCTTTTATCTCCAATCATGTCTGCACAACATTATATTCAATAATGAGTGTAGTTCGGCAGCAAACGTCCCTTCTTTCATTTTATTAATACCCTAAATCTGAACTACTTATATAGGAGATTTGTGATAGAAAAATATTTAGTAAATTTAAAATTAATTTATGAAATAGTAAAATTTCCTAAAAAATTTAAGTTTAATATAAAAAATAGGAAAAATACTTGTTATCAAAATGAGAAACAAGTATTTGTAACATATATATATATTGATACGCCGCCAATAAAATTTTATCATATGACACAAATCTCAATGCAATTTTTTGAGCGAGAAATATTCAAAAATTGATGAAAAGTCATCAAGAGCCCCGATTTGAGCAAACTTATAGTCAAACTGACCGACTCGATGAAACGGATCCAATGATATTAAAACTAGTCCAATCCGAGTCAAATCAAGCATGGATCAAGACATTAAACCACTTTTAGAAGATTTTCAGACACATTGGAAGGTCAAATGGATGTCGACACTGGCAAGACCATACTCGAATTGAGCGTCTCGACAAGACGAATCCAACGAGCCCAAGATCACTCAATTCCAACATCGTAAAGGCTACTAAATGCCCCTTAAACGCTGTTTGGTCTAGGGGAGTCATCTGAACCGTTCGATCAAAATGTTTGCATCAATTGCACCCAGATCCCTATAAATGAAACCTAACTCTCATATGAGATGGGATAACCAAGAGAGAGAGAGAGAGTCTGAAGTCTTGAGGAGAAGCAATAGCTCTGTATCACTGCCGACCACCGTTGATCACCGCCGATAGCTGTCAACACCACTGATCGCTGTGGACCACCGCCGATTGTCGTCGACCACCATCAACCAGACACCGTTAATCGACGTTGTAGTCTAAAACATATAATTACTCTTTCCCATACGTGGGATAAGAAATTTCTGTAAAAATCAATCAATAGTGGATTTTCGCAACTGGGTCAGACCACGTGGTTTTTCCCTTTACTGGTTTTCCACGTAAAAACTTATGGAGTCACTGCTTGTTTCATTTTCATTTGTGTGCGTACTGAATTCCCGTACAACGCTAAGACGATAATTTATTATTCTACCACCGTGAATTCTCTACAGCACTCATATATATATATATATATATATATATATATATATATATTTATATATATTTGCAGCAAGTCTTAATTATAATCAATCCATACTATGATTTTATTATGAATTTATAATTTACAATGATTGATATTTTGACTCTCATTTAATAATTATTAATATATTAATTTTAATTATAATTTTTTCAGATGTTTAATTTCTTTTGATTTTATTATTTTTAGTGGGCTCATGTCGTTCTAACAGTACACGGAAACTCAATGCACAGTTCGATAATTGAAGAAAAACAAAAGAAGATAACTCAATTTTTTACGTCAAAAACTCTAAAACGTTATTATTAAATATTTTTATCCAAAATTATTCAACATTCTTAAAACAATAATAATAATTTTTTTTTTATATAATGTTAAAAAATCGAAGGGTCTTAAATATTTTATTTTTTAATAATAATTATGAATAAAAAAGCCGGCACATTTATTTTGCAATAAATTAAATAATTATTTAATTTACAGTCCTATCTAATCCTCAACCAATTACATTAAATAATTATTTGCATGTTACACTGTTACTGATGTCGGAGTAAATTTTACAGGCTCTCAGAGCAGAGGCCGCCCTCTCCCTCCTATAAATATGCTGGCCTTGCCGCTTAAACTGGCGCTCTGATTGTCTTATTGACCACAGAAAGGGGCGGAGAAATGGCCGGTGAGAGTCGAGAGAGGACGATCGCAGAGCCGCTTCTTGCCGCCGGCGGCGGCGGGGGGGAAGGAGGAGAGTTGGGATTTGGGAAGAGAGATGACATGGAGGAGATAAAGAGTGTGGGACAGTTTATGAGGGAGGCGGCGGCGGAGAACAGGAGGATGTGGGCTCTGGCGGCGCCGGCCATCTTTACTTCAGTAGCTCAGTATTCTCTCGGCGCATTGACGCAGGTGTTCGCCGGGCACCTTACAACCCTAGACCTCGATGCTGTTTCCGTCGAGAATATGGTCATCGCTGGACTCGCTTTCGGCTTGATGGTATGGTAGTCGTCTGTTCTTGTCATTCTTGTTTGATTCTGGAGAAATAATTTTTTTTTTAAAAGTTATTCTCGTCGTTTTTTGGGGGTTTTGTTTGGGAGCAAGTACAATTTTAACATCAGTGTTGATTCAGATTTTTGGTGATTCTGAACTGAATTTATCAGAACAATTTTAGAGTTCTATGTTAAAGAAAAAAGCTGTTAATTAGCTGGATTTAAGCTAAATCTTGTTTAAACCCTGTGTTCAAAGCTGCCTTTCGAGTTTGTTATGTATGCAGGAATTAGTTAAAGCAGTTTCAGTAGATCTTATGATTTTGGCTTTTGTTAAGTTTTTTGAGATTGTTAAATGATTGTCTGGATGGTGAGGTATTTGATTTTGTAATTTTTAAAAATTGTTTTGAATTTGGATGTAAGTTGGAGGACTGATGGATTTTTGGTTTTTGAAATTGGTTTTGAGTTTGATTACTTATTCTGTATCTAATATTATTTGTGGGAATATACCAATATCCTACTGGAATATAAGCATAAAAGCTAGAAGGTATGACAGAGGGAGGGGGTTCAGATTGCAGTCAACAGCTACTTAGGAACTTCAGATAAGTTTAGAACTTCAGATAAGCTGAGTAAGAGTTGATTCTCTGGTGACTTGTTGAGATTCAACTCTATGCAATCTGAGACTTTTGAAGTGTTTAAGCTTAGTGAGTTCCAAGTTGCAGGCTTAAGGTAATTCACAATTAATAATTTGCTAAACCTAGTTTAAACTTTGATTATGACTAATTAACTCAATCCTGAAGAGTATGAGTATATGTTAGTTCAGGCTAAGTAACATGAGTTTATGATAGAGGGCAACACGATTTGGTGCAAATGAGATGTTGATGTGAGTTGAGCAAGTCTGGCGAGCATAGTGAGTGACTTAAGTTTCTCTTACTTTAAACCAAATACAAAAAAGGTAAAAAAATTAAAATTAGTAAGTATTTTAAGCTAATTTTGATATTAATGTTTAGGGTTTTAGTTAGGCTAATTGGGCATGCATGAATGGCTTGTTTTTAATCTTAAATAATTTATTTCAGTTTAACTTATTAAATCCTTTGAATTCAGTAGTGTTCAATAAACATTCTTTAAATTTTAATTCCCGAACTGTCTTTTAAACATTATATTTAAATTCAATGAAAACATATTGATCTCAATAAAAAGTGTAGTTAAGCACTCATTAGGCTAACACTTTATTATTCGCCAATTGTTTTTGTTTTTTTATTAATTAGTTAATAACTCAGATCACAGTGAACATGCAAATTTTAAAAAATTTTTTTTATTTTAGTTAAAATTTTAATTAACCCTCAATTATTCTAAATTGTTCATTATTTCCAATTAATTTTTTCAGTTAATTTATTTATTAATGATTTTAAGCTTAAGCTTCATGTTTAAATGCCAATAAACATTTTATTCTTTTAATTAACCATAAAGAATTTCTAATTTTGTTAATTAATTTTGTTAAATAACAAAAGATTTTGGCTAAATTATCAGTTAATGAATATAATAGGTTGATCTACGATTAAGCAATAAGAAATTCAATGATCTTAATTGAAGCTTTAATTAATTTTTAATTAGCCTCAAAATAATTAATGATGATTATTAGTTAATTAGTTCTATAATTAAGTGTCCAATATAACGCCAATGTTAATCAGTAATCAAACATTAGCGCTTAACTATATTCTAATTAATTCTTAATTAATAACATGAATATCTAATCAACATCATTAATGTCTAATTTTTTAGTCTAATTAACCAAAATAATCACTTGGGTTTATTTCTAGAGCACATGAAACGTTTAACGATATTGTTAATGTTACTTGAGTTTCTATTGAAAACTTGAAAACAAAAAGCAGGAGACAAATTAGTACCTAGTAATTACTCTGTAATTACTAACCTCTCCTTCTTTTGTTTCGAAATATTCACTTATATAAGAGCTGATTTTTTGAAATCATTGCATTTATTCTCAATCTTCATGATTTTCTAGAAAATATTGTGGCCACCACCACTATAATTGCACCTACAATAATATGACTTGCACTTGTCAATTAATGAAGTAGAAAAATGTAGAAGTGATCTCTTGACTCTTTTAGGAGGTCTATTTTAGTCCTAGAGTCTATAAAAGTGTCAAATTAGTACCTAGTTTTTTTTTTAATTGGGGCTAAAATAGCCCATCTTGAGGATTATTTCAGCTCATATTAAAAGAGCGTGGGGACTAATTTGACACTTTTATAAACTCCGAGACTAAAATGACCACCCCATTTAAATGTCAGGGACTATTTTGGCACTTCACTCTTTTATGAATTGCCAATTATAGTTTTGATGTTGTAATTTGTAATTGAAGAAACATTCCTATCTACTTGATGTTATATTAACGAAGTAAATGATTGACTTTTTTCTCTTCTTTTGTTCTGTAATTACTAGTTGGGAATGGGAAGTGCTCTCGAGACGCTTTGTGGCCAAGCATTCGGCGCAAAACAGCTTGACATGCTTGGCATTTACATGCAGCGTTCTTGGGTCATCCTTCTCACAACATGCATCTTCCTTCTCCCCATTTACATCTTTGCAACCCCTATCCTCCGCTTCTTAGGTGAGGCTGAAGCCATCGCAGTGCTTGCAGGGAGGTTCTCCCTTTACATGATACCCCAACTATTTTTCTATGCCCTCAACTTCCCAATGCAGAAGTTCCTGCAGGCACAGAGCAAGGTCTTGGTCATGGCCTACATCGCCGCTGCAGCTCTTGTGCTCCACATACTGCTCAGTTGGCTTCTTATAATTCAGCTCGGGCTCGGTCTTCCTGGTGCCGCCGCCTCGCTCAACATATCATGGTGTTTTGTGGTGGTTGCCCAGTTTTTGTATATTTCCATGGGGAGTTGTCCTGGTGCCTGGAATGGATTCAGCCGCAGGGCTTTTCAGGACTTGGGAGAATTTGCCAGACTCTCCATTGCTTCTGCTGTCATGTTGTGGTATGGTTCATTATTATTATTATTATTATTATTATTATTTTTTTTTTGTGTACAGATATGACCGTCATTTTAATCCCAGAATCTATAAAAGTGTGGAATCAGTCTCCATATTTTTCTCTTCCTTTTAAAAAAATGGGACAATTTACATACACAACATAAAATTCTTATGTATTTACATGTCTCTATCCTAAAACTTCATATTTACATACATAGCACTCATATCTTTAGTAGCACATTAAAATAGCACCACTATTTTCACTTTTAAAAAGTGAAATATACCTTTTTTATGTATAGATTTAAAACACAAAAGTATTACGCATGTAAACATCAAAGTTTACGTGTTAGTTATGTAAATACATAAAAGTTATGTGCTAATTAAAAAGACCCCATTGTAAAGAGTTGGGGTACAATTTTGAGTCTTTCTCTTCTATTTTATGAGCTTTTGATTTTAATGCCTCATTTGTCTAACACCAGCCTTGAGTTTTGGTACCTTATGTTTCTCGTCATACTAGTCGGCCGCCTGAAGCACGCAGAAGTAACAGTCGCCGCACTCTCAATCTGGTAAGTTTATGATCTGCTAAAACAATCAATCTAGTGAATGATTTGTGATGATTCCAGAGTCTGAATTCTCTTTTATTGCAGTTTGAATCTACATGGGTGGGAGATAATGGTCTTCATTGGCTTCAATGCTGCCATAAGGTACATAATATCCTTCTCTATTGTTTCGAGTTTCAGCCATTTCTTCCCTTCCTTCACCTGAAGCATCTATAATATCTCCTTAACCAGTGTGAGAGTATCCAATGAGCTCGGCGCTGGCAGGCCGAGGGCCACCAAGTTCTCTATATTGATAATCACTTTGATCTCTGGTTTCATTGGTTTCGTCTTTTTCACTGCGGTGTTACTTCTGAGGAATATTTACGCCGTTCCGTTCACGAATGATCCCAAAGTTGTTCGAGCTGTCGCACAACTCATAATCGTGTTTGCCTTCACACTTCTCCTTGACAGCGTCCAACCAGTTTTGTCAGGTTCATTCTGCAAACTATCATTTGCATTTCACTCAATAATATTGAAATATTTCTTTGCATAAATTATTATTATTATTGTTGTTTTTTTTGGCAAATATTTTGTTTCAGGTGTTGCAGTAGGGGCAGGATGGCAGGCATTAGTTGCTTACATTAACTTGGGGTGTTATTATGTAGTCGGAATACCACTTGGATACCTGCTTGGATTCATACTTGATTTGGGTGTGGAGGTAGTTCTTAGGCCTCTCTTCTTTTCCTGCCTCCATTTAACCTCTTTTATTAATGATAAAAAAAAATGGGGGATTTACGTACATGCCAATCAATTCTTTTCTATTTACGTATCTTGCACCTAAACTTTAATTTTTATTTATATAACACTCAAATTTTTAAGATCACATCAAAAACTTCACTAATGTTTTGATTTTTAAAATGAAATGCACCACTTTTTGCATATATTTTGATGCTATTGTGACACTCAAGTGTTTTACATATAGGAGTGTACACGAGTGAGCCTAAGCTCAGCTTGTATCCGGCTCATTAAGAAATATCACTGTTTGTGTTTGTCTTATTTATATTTTGAACACAAAAAGTGTGTGCTCGCCTCGTTTGCTTAGCAAGTCGAACATGAGCTGTTCGCGAACAAAAAATCGTTTTGACAACCCTAATCATGTAGTAGTAGGATATTAAGAGTTGGGGCAAGATTTAAGTCTTATTGTTTATATTAAAATATTATTTAAATATAATTTAATATATATTTTTTCTATTTTATTAATTAATAATTTTAATTGATTATAAATCTTTGTAGCCTTGTAGTCAATTCATTTTTTTAAGATACTATTCATGAATCAATATAAATATATATAATTGATGAGTAGTTTTTCGAGCCAAAATAAGTAGAACAGGAACGAACAAACCTTTGTTTGTGTTCGGCTCATTTATATCTAGAGCACACAAAAAAAGTTCGTGTTTGGCTTGTTAACTTAGTGAACAAATCGAACATGAGCTTTTTATCGAGCCGAACACGAGCTGTTCATGAACAACGAGCTATTTTGACAGTCCTATTTACACACACACACTCACACAGACACACACTTATATATAAGTTTACGTCTTATATATGTAAATACATAAAAAAAATTGTTTGGCATGTATATAAATTCTTAAAAAAAAAAATAAAATTCATGCTTGTCCTAAAAATACTAGGTTTACTATGAGATAAGTGCAAAATACATTTTAATTAATTAACCATATATTACTGTCATCTAAAAACAAATTCAGTAAATTTTGACATAAATTATTTTCGCTGCTCGTAGGGAATGTGGGGTGGTTCATTGGTTGGAATAGCATTGCAGACTGTTATACTTGTTGTGATCACTCTAAGAACAGATTGGGAGAAAGAGGTGAGAACTCCTATTTTCTTTCTTCTATTCGCCGTGTCACTTAAAAGTGCTAAAAAGAGCATATGTACTCATGTCATAATTTTCTCGACAAAAATTTTCTGTTTCCTATCGACTATCTAACGCAAACGTCCACTTTTCACATTCGTGGCTCGAAACCCGGCAATGAAAGTATTAAATCATATAATGCAGGCAATGCTAGCAGAATCTCGCATAACTAAGTGGGGAGGATCATCTAAAAAGGCAGCTATTAGCTCCAAGGTAATAGAAAAATTCTGCTAATTTATTAATGTTTAGATGTAGCTTTAACTCTCAAATATGTTATTTTGATTATTTTTTATTTGCAAGATTTACATTCATACCACTCAATTCCTATGTATTTGGATAACCAACACCTAAACTTCAATTTTTACAGCCACCTTGACATGCATGAAAAGCTGTATTTCACTTTTATAAAGTTAAAATGGTATTATTTTTTATGTGATAGAACGTAAAGTTCAGGTGTTAGATATGTAAATACATATAGTGGCATGCATGTAAATTCCCGTTTTTATTTTTATAAATATTGAGCTGGCTTTTGATATGCTTTGAAGCAGGAGTATGGTCCTCCCAGTGAACTAGCTGCTTAATCTGAGAACAGCCAATATCTTTTTCCCTTTTTTTAATTTTTTATTTTCAGTTTTCAATATTTGCTGTAACACAAATTTCTCCTTGAGAACCAACATTTTGTTCTTATTTTTTTAGTTGTTTTGATTAAATAATCCTTTATTTTGTGAATGTTTGAATGCATATCAATGCTTGTGCAATAAAGCAAAATAAGTTGATTTTTGAATTGAGATATTTTTTTAGGATTAGGATGAGTTTTATTCTCCTTAAATTGATTTTTAATTGAAGTACTATAAGCATTTTTAGTTCATTATGTCGGCTCCGAATTCACACTCGCTCTTCTGGACAACTCTCTGCATTTGTGTTTTATTTTGATTTGCTGAGAGCTTAGGAGGGTCAGTTTTTCAGAAGACATTTTAAATTGTAGATAAGCATTATTAAGAGATTTCATTCTCATATTGCAAGGACTTTTTGATTCAAGGTTCGAGGTTTCTCATAGGTGCAAACCCATATGGTTAATTACTCATGATAACGGAAGAACACTTTTAATTAAGGCTAGTCATAAGAATTGAATATTTGACATATAATAACAACAAACACAAGTTATAAAATTCATCACCTGAAGCTTAAAGTAGATGGTAGGGAAATGAAGATGAGAGTCGATCGAGATCTCATGGTTTTGTCATCCCAAGTCATCGTGATCCCTAATCTACTTAGTCAAATGAGGTAGTTGACCCAACCCGACAGAAAGATTTTTGTCAGCAGTCATGTGTAACATTGTCCAAGAGATTTTTGTAGATCTGGAGTGAATGTTTGTTTAAGAGACGGATTTAAGTTGACCTTAGCTAACAAAAAGTTTTGTGCGAATCAATTTTATCCTTATATTCATAATTCAAGTGATAGAAAACCAACATGGATCATACGGGTTGCGGCCGTGACCGTAATATAATAATGATATTTGGCAACAACCACCCGATCAAATGGTTATGATAGTAATCACTATTTTGTGGTGTTATTTGACAACAAAACCACATGGACGGAGGACTCGGGCTTACGTTCTTACTCGCATGTAATTATTTTAATCGTGGATATAGAAATATATTTAATATGACATTAGCTCTTTGTGAGCTTAAGTTGGTCAGTAATTTGCCACCCTCAACAAACTATTGGTTGAGTATTTAATGTATTGGTTGGAGCACATATGGGCGACACTGATAGGCACATCTCTTCCTCTAAGTTCTTGTTCATTTCGGCTCTCTCATTCTTCTTCGTTCGCAACAAACGATCAACTTTCCTCTCCAACCAAATCGTAAGTCGCTTGTTCTTTTTAATTGTTTTCCTTTCTCTGTCTTCATTTGTCTTCTGTCGCAACAAGCCTCGGCTTTCTTATTCTCTTGAATCCCTCTTATTCTTCCCCCCGTTCACACAACTCTGTCACGCACAAAGCCACCGTTGGGTCTTCCTCCGCCTTGTTCTGTTATTCTTCACCTACTACGCACAGAAACACCTCTTATCCCTAACCGCACCTCATGTTGCTTCTGCATGCCACAACAAAATCTTTTTGTTGCTTTGATTACCACATGCATGAATAAGGCTTATCAGTAGGGGCACCTGAGGATGCCAACTTCACTTCTCATCGTAAGGGATGACATGTCCGAGACATTGCATCCGGGAATCAATAAGGTATAAACTTAACCTACGATCTTAAAAGACGCAACAAACCTTCAATGTACTTGCGGGTTAACTCCCAAACTAACATTTCTTGTGTGATACTTCGTTTTTCCTTCGCACGAGCGGGTATTTTAAAGTATCCATTTTTTAAAAAAGATTTTACCAAATGAGTCCCCCTTTTCCCCCAAACTTTATTTAATTTCCCCGTGAACAAGTACTAATGCTTCGTCGAATAGATATTTTAAAAATTACTCCTTTTGCCCCCAAAAATCTACCTTTCGAGCTACAATCTAGCTGACGGCGATGCTGATAATAATGAAATAATACGAAAAAACAACACATCGCAGCCTTTCTTCTTTTCTTTTTACATATGCATACAACACACAATAACTAATAACATAGAAGAAAATGCATAGTAAACAATGAAATGGCTCGGGTAGGCTTTAAAGTGGGCTCGGGCAGGATGCCCTGGAACTCACATATTTCAACTGAGGAGAGGCTAGGTCCGGTTCGAATAAGAAGATTGGGAGAAGACGGGCTTTGGGCATAGTAGTTTAGCGCTGTCAGAAGATCACGATACAGGCAGGGGAATCGAGCAATTGTAAAGAAGGCGAGGCACGGAGGACAGCTCGGCCGTGGGCTAGGGCAAGATGGAGATCAAAGGGCTCTCGATTGGCTTTTGGGGAAATCCAACTTGGAGATCGCGACACAGTGAGGAGACGCGGCAGGGAAGAAGGATCGTCAGGATCGATCTTGCCAAGGCTTCAACAGAGGCGGAGAAGGTCTCGTGTGGCTTGTTCTTGCATGTGGTAACCAAAGCAGCAAAGAGATTCTGTTGCCGTAGTAGGTGAAGAACAACAGAAGACAGGGCAAGGAAAACAATTATGAAGAAGAAGTGACTTACAGTTTGGTTGCACGGGCTGCCTACAGTAGAATTGCGATCGAAGAAGAACGGCAGAGGAGAAACGAACAAGAACTGAAAGGGTGAGGTTGTGCTCCAATCAGTGCCCTCTGCTGAAAGGTTAGTTCCTGTTTTTTAATTGGAGAAGCGGGAACAGTTACTTTAGTTACTTTACTTGAGAGGGGAATTAATTAATTTTTTTATTTTCTTTTCTTCCTTTTTTTTCTTTTTTATTTTACTTCACGGTCAACAGATTAATTTACTAATTAAAAAATATAATATTGATTTTTTTTTTTAATATTACACATAACATTTACTTCCTATGCATTTACATTCTCTACATATATGTCATCAAAGGATCCTTTGTTAGGTATGAATAATATCTAGGGAGTTGGAGTTTCTTGGTGAAGAGGTATGACTCGCGTGAAAATGAGTGTCTCTTTGAAGTTAGTGGGTTGGGTGAGCGAGGCGTGTTTGTAATTTATTTGTGGTTTTTTCTATAAATACATGTGTAAACCTATGGGTATGTAACTCCTCCGAAATAGTAGCGTTAGCTCGCTTCCCGAGAACGTAGACAATTCTTTACCAAACCTCGTTAAATCTCTTTGTGTTCTTCTGATTTTTGTCGATTATTGTTTCTCGCTCTAAATTTTTTCATAACAATTGGTATCAAACACTCGTTCGAGGGAACATGAGGAGATCGACGCGGGAGATCGAAGAAGTTAAGAAGATTTGGTTTCAAGATTCGAAGAATTGCGGTGTTCGTTCAAGGCAGGGAAGTTTGGCGTGAAGCGGCAGTTCTCGGAGAGTCTCGAGAGGCTCGCGAAGTGGAGTTCGGGCAACAGGGAGAAGCTGTGAACATGAGCACTTGCCGCGGGCGGATCTCGCGGCACTGAGCGGGAGAAGCCGCGAACAAGAGCAGTGACAAAAGGCGAATCGCGGCATTGTTCGCCTGCAAGCGAAGCATGAAAGGAGCAGATTCAAATATGTGAATTCGGGACTGAGTCGCTTCGCACAGGGATTCGCTGCTCCAAGAAGTCCATCGTGGGTCTGCGGAGGCGAAGCAGAAAGATCGCGAAGGAAGATCGCGATCAGCCGAGCCGATAGGGCTCGCGACAGATTTCGGCGAGCAGGGGATTTCGCGCGACAGGAACAGAGGCGCGCGGAGGAGGTGTTGGGCAATTCTGTTTGATGGAGGCCGAGAGTTCTTCGCGACAGAGGAAAGCTTCGCGACCCAGGCATCGAGCGACAGTTCGCTTTGCGAAGGAGCAGTTTGGCGCAACAGTTCGCAGCAGTGGGAGCAGTTGGCGAGGGACAGCCGGGGAGGCAGTTCGCGAACCACAGAGGAACCACATAACTGTCCAGGTGGAAGGAATTATTTCAGGGAATAAGGGATCTTTTATTCCTACCAAGAGGAATATTCCTACAGATAGTTTTGTGAATCCCTTAATCCCTGCTTAATTCCTGCTATGGAAAGTGAATCCGAGATTAAGGAATTCGTAATTGCTATGGAATTAAGGAATTACTGTGCAGAGGGATTAAGGAAGGAATTTAAATAAATTTCTGGAAGGAATCATTAATCCCTGGAAGGTGCAGAGTGAATTTTTTAATTCCAAGCTGAGAGGATTTCTGCAAGCAGAAGAGTTGCGCAGGAAACAAAGTTTCAGAAACAGAGGAGTTCGGCCGGTTCAATAAACCACGGGAAACAAAGGCTGTCCATCGCGAACAGGAGTCTCGTTTTGTGGAAAATTGAGGTCTTCAACTAGTTAAATTTGTCGGTTTGTCGCAGGAGATTTTGCGACAGGTGGAGTTCGGCAGGGTGCAGGTGGCGAGCAGACACGATTATTTCGTGAACGTAAGTTTCATAGGTATTCCCGAACAGTGCGAAGGGATACGTGGCTCGCGGAAACAACAATTGGCCGAGGTACTGGTACGAACATGAATTGTGCTTTGTGTGGAAAATTTGATTCACGAATCACAGAAGAATCGTGGGATAGTTGTTGCATTTGACAGGGAAAATTTAAGGTTTCTTTGAATTTATTTGTGGAGTATTTTCTTTTATTTTTCGAAGCAAGACAGAAAAATACGGTGCAGGATTAAATTCAGATGACAATGTCTGGTGCAAAATTTGAGATAGTGAAGTTCGATGGAATTGGGAACTTCAGATTGTGGCAATGAAGTAGAAAGATTTGTTGGTACAACGGAGAATTTTGAAGGCTTTGCGGTTACGAAACACGATAATATGGAAGATGAAGATTAGAAAGAGTTACAACTTCGAGCGGCATGTACCATACGTTTATGTCTGACAGATGAGATTATGTATCATGTTATGAATCTGAAATCTCTAGGAGAAGTATGAAAGAAATTGAAATATCAGTTTATGTCCAAATCTCTGACAAATAAACTGTATCTGAAGCAAAGGCTATATGGGCTGATGATGCAGGCAGACACTGATTTAGCTCAACACTTGAATGTCTTCAATCAAATAATCACGTATCTGGCACGGCTTGATGTGAGTATTGAGGATGAAGATCGAGCAATGATTCTTTTGTGTTCATTGCCTACTTCTTATGAACATCTGGTGACTACTCTTACATATGAGAAAGAACAATTAAAATTGATGAGATTACTGCAGCATTGTTGGCTCACAACCAGCGGAACCAGAATGCAGAGGAAAGCTCTAATGATAATTGTTTATATGCTAAGAGTTATCAGGATCGTGAAAGTAAGGAGGAAAATGAGAATTTTGGAAGGCAAAATTCCAGGTCAAAGCCTAAAGGCAAGAAGATTCGTTGCTTTAAGTGCAAGGAACAGAGACATATGAGGAGAGATTGTCCAATGCTCAAGAAGAAGACTCGTGATGTATCTTCCAGGGCTGCGAATATGGTGCAGAGTGATACATATTACAGTGATAGTGATGCACTTTCAGTTACAACAACTCAATTAAAGGATAGATGAATTCTTGATTCAGAATGTTCTCATCACATAACACCGAACAGGGAGTGGTTTTCTTCATACAAGTTATCTGATTCTGGTTCAGTCTATTTGGGTGATAATAGACATTACAATATTGCTGATATTGGTAATGTCAGAATTAAGATGTATGATGACATTGTTAGAACATTATGTGATGTCAGACATGCTCTAGAGTTGAAGGAGAATTTGATTTTCTTGGGCACTCTACACAGAAATGGTTTCATTCCTAAGGCAAATGGGATAGGGAAACAATCAGAAATGTAGAGTGCACTGACTGTGATGAAAGGGAAGATCACTGCAGGTAACATCTATAAACTGTTGGGGAGTACAGTTGCAGGTGGAAATCGCTCTGTTAGAACATATGATGGAAATGCAGCGAGAACATCGACTGCTCAGGGTTAGATGGTTTGGTTGCCTAACCCACTTTGGTGTAAGAAACTCCATGATCTATTTCTCCTAAAGGTCCGGATATTCGCGAGGTGAAGATTTTCTCCTAAGAGCTTGGATATTCACAAAGGTGGAGATTGTTAGATGTATTTTCTCTGAGGGCTGGATATTTCTATAGGTGGAGATCCGTTTAGTAGACACATATACCAGGTGAAGCATTTCTCCTAAGGTGCTGGATATTCGCCAAGGTGGAGAATTGTTAGGTATGGCTCATATCTAGGGAGTTGAAGTTTCTTGGTGAAGAGACGTGACTCTTGGTGAAAAGGAGTGTCTCTTGGAAGTTAGTGAGTTGGGGGGAGCGAGGGCGTGTTTGTAATTTATTCGTGGGTTTTTTCTATAAATAGATGTGTAAACCTATGGGTATGTAACTCCTCTGAAATAGTGCATTCGCTGGCTCGCTCCCGAGGACGTAGGCAATTCTTTGCCGAACATCGTTAAATCTATTTTTGTTCTTCTGATTTGTATCGATTATTGTTTCTCACTCCGAATTTTTTCATAACAGGTCTGTGTTCGGTTCATTAAGAAATATTATTGTTCGTGTTTAGTTCGTTTATATTTTTGAACACAAAAAGTGGGTTTATGTTTGCCTCATTCACTTAACGAGTTGAACACGCGAACAAAAGATTGTTTTTGATAACTCTAACCATGCAGTCGTAGGATGTTAAAAGTTGGGGCAAGATTTAAGTATTATTGTTTATATTAAAATATTATTTAAATATAATTTAATATATATATTTTTCTATTTTATTAATTAATAATTTTAATTGATTATATATTTTTGTAGATTAGTAGTCAATTCATTTTTTTTAAGATACAATTCATCAATCAATATATATATAATTGATGAGTAGTATTTTAAGCCAAACAAGCCGAACAAGAACGAATAAATTTTTGTTCGTGTTCGGGTCATTTATATATCGAGCATAAAAAAAATTATTTGTGTTTGACTCGTTAACTTAGTGAACGAATCGAACATAAGTTTTTTATCAAGCTGAACACGAGCTATTTATGAAGGAGCTGTTTTGACAGCCTTTGCCATGCATGAAAAATGTGTATTTTCAAAAAGTTAAAATATTGGTATTTTCGGTGTGACAAAGAAAGAAGAGGGTGGTATAAGTGTAAAAATTAATGTTAAGGTGTTCGATGTAAATACATAGAAATTGGGTGGTTTGTATGTAAATGCAACCTAAACAATTGTATTAAGAAGTGAGCCACGAAAGGGAAAAATTATTCGGTCCGGAGTCCAGACGCAGTGCTGCGTCTGGCCTCCAAAGGCCGCTGAAATAAGAAATTTTTTTTTTTTTTAAATTTTCAGCGGCCCTACCGGCCACCGATCTCTCATTGGAGGTCGGACGTGTAGTCTAGCGTCCGATCTCGGACCGAAATAATTTTTCGTTAGAAGGAAACAACCCCAACAATCCATCTGCAAGCTTTCGTAATTATATACTTTTATGATATATAATTTTAAAAAATTGATTAATTATAATTTATTTATTTTATATTCAATAATAATATATTATAATCTAATATCAACAATTTTTTTTATTATTTTATTATTTAAATAAATTGTCTTGTCACCATTTTTTTTCTTATTTAATTGTAATAAGGTTTACTTATATTTATATACTTTCTAAATTCAAATAGTTATATGTCAGTTTAAAATTTGTTTAATTATTTGATTATTTATTTTAGTAAAATCATTTGTTAATAATTATATGTAATAAATTAATCTTATATTATATGAAAAATAATGTTTTCACAAAAATTTTAATTTTATACGAAAAATTAACCACTCGTTCTAATTTTTAGTTTATTCAATTAATATAAATAAGTCAATTACAATTTAAAATATAATCATTAAAAAATTTAAGCAAGTCAAATATGAACATATATATGAAGCTTGGTAATTATCGTTCTCAAGTCAAGAATTGACATACTCGACTCGACTCGGTTTGATTACAAACATAGCTATAAGAATCCATGCTAAAGGATAAAGACCACCCATTTGACTCGAATTTTCAAGCTTGGGATAAATGCAAATAATTTTAAGTTTTTTTCTTAATTTATATATACAAATAAGATTACTTCTCACAAGAATTTTATTGTGGGTATGTAAATGTTTCAATTACTAAATAAAATAAAAAATGTTCGATAAGAGAAATTGAACCATAAACTACAATATGTAAGGTAACATACATTGTAAAAATTAAATGTTTAGTGTTTTAGATGTGAATATATATAAAAAAATGAGTGGTATGTATGTATGTAAATGTTTCTAATTCTGCTTATCTCTAGGTGGGAGAATTTTTAACTCGGGGTTCGTTTGGGGCAGCGGACTACAGTTTTGTCTGTTTGGGTGAACTGCGTTGTGACAATTTTTTCAAAAAAACTACAGCTAAAATCTGTATTTTCCCACCGATCCAATGCAGCTTTTAGAACATTAGATTATTTTTCAGCAGTCTCACAGTTTTTTTTTAATAAGCTACAACTATCTCAAATATACCTTCAATATAACTAGTCATTGACATAAGCTTGCAAGAAAAGAAAAAAAAAATGATCAAAGAAGGTTATATGTCAAAGTAGGCCACTAAAATTAACATGTTTTTAGAGGTTTATTGGTTAACATAATTTATGTATAATTGTAATTTTATTGTTTTTTATATTTTTTTGGGTTTGATTTTAATTAACAAAAAAATATAAATATTCTATAATTCTTTATGCTCCATGTCTTTGAAAACCATCCAAATAAGCCAATTTCTAAATTCTATGTTGCATCTCCTCATATTTCTCACCA
Organism: Papilionanthe hookeriana x Papilionanthe teres; assembly: GCA_022702705.1. Classification (NCBI taxonomy): domain Eukaryota; kingdom Viridiplantae; phylum Streptophyta; class Magnoliopsida; order Asparagales; family Orchidaceae; genus Papilionanthe; species Papilionanthe hookeriana x Papilionanthe teres. Next base: position 37,946,738 of record CM040438.1, read on the forward strand.
ACTACTGCCTATATTGCTTGGAGAAAATATTACGTGATACTAACCACAAGTTTGGATAAGGATTCGGATGCAACCACATCTTTATGTATCGCACGGCACCCCATTTGGATAATCATCTAGACATGCGGTCTATATACATAATATTTTCTCCCATTATTGATACTATTGATCAATATATATATATATGATTTTTTTGGTATTTATTCTGGAATATAATGAGTAACACTTTATATAACTTACATTTTCAAGCTCACAGCAGGGTAGCTAACAAGGCATTGTTTGGGAAGGCTATCAATCATACAAGTGCTGCCCGATTTCTGAAATAAAATCATCCCGCCATTAAACTAAACGAAGATTTACATACATACCACTCGATTCTTATGTATTTACATATCAAACACCTAAATTTTAGTATTTATATACATGCCACTACACATATATATTAAAATAAGGGTGCAAATGAGCCAAACTTGGGCATGTTTAGTGTTTGTTCATACTCCGCTCATTCGAAAGAAATTGGTGTTAGAAACCACCGGTGAATAACAAGTTTGGGTTCGACTAGATTCAAATTCATTTCTCATTTTGACAATCTAATTTCGAGTCAAACACAATCAAACAAAAGTTTATTCGTGTTCAACCTACTTATAAATCAAGATAAAAAAAATTATTCATATTCGACTCGCTTTCTGCAGAAAGAAAGAGAACGAGTTACCTAGCAAGCCGAATATAAATTGTTTGTGAACGACAATTTTTTTTGTAAATACGACGTGAAAAGATGTATTTCACTTCTAAAAAGCAAAATTTAGCTGTCAAGTATTTAAAACATAAAAATTGGGTGGTATGGTATGTATTTAAATGCCCCTAAATTAAAAAGAAAAAAATAAAAACAAAGTCATTTACATACTGTTATGTATCCACCACTAATAACAGTTTCAAACGAGCTCAAAGTTTGAAGGCATTGAATGAAACAATAGGATTCATTGACATGATAAAAATTACAAAAGCCTCAATTTATAATTCCAATTGACAGCATTACACATTCGTGTTTACTATCAATCAGGCATATTGATATTGCAACAAAGAGAAGAATCCATTAAAATAGGTGGGTTACATCAACAAAAACTCACCTTTGCTTCTAAATACCAAGAAGGGCTATTTATTGCTGCTGCCGCTGGACAACAATGAGACAACTTTCTACATCACAAATGAGTTGAAACATTCATTAGTTCAAGATGATGGAAGCATTAATATTGAATGAGTCATATGAAGGCTTCTCGTAAATGAGTTGGTAGCTTTAATTCAGGCTCGAATTCGCCGAGCGGTGAGAAATGGTGGTCGACCATATCATCTGAAACATGCTGTAGGGTTGGTGGAGTCCACTGTATGAGAAACAAACATAACAAGCATTAGAAAGGAAGGGAGGGTCTAAAAAGCACAAAATTTTTTGAAGTTTTAGATACCTACCGTTTAATTCCTAGGTATTTACTGTTTAGTGGTGTTTTTTATGTGAGGATTTGAGTGATATAAATGTAAAAAGGTAAACTTTAGATGATAGATATGTAAATACATGGGAATTGGGTGGCATGCATGTAAACTCCCCAAAATTTTTTGAAATATATCCAATCGATAGCTAATGAATTACAAGTCTAATTCATTAGTTCTATGGGTAAAGACCAGCTTTTATAAAAAAAGTTTATGCAGATCGGCAAATAGTTAGTTTGGAATCATTTTATCTTTTATTTTTGTTTTCGAAAAGATGTGTTTAGTCACTTCTATCTTTTATTTTTTGTTTTCCTAACGTTTGCTTTGGAAAAGATGTGTTTAGCCGATTATTTAGAGGGGCAATTTACATACAGATCACCCAAAACATCCTATTTACAAATGAACCACACTTTTTCATCCATTTTTCAAATTCTCGCTCAAATATCCAAATTCATACGAAAGTTAAATGCGATCGCAAACAGCCTCTAAATTTCTAGAGTTTTTTTCGTTCATCTTCGCAGTGCAAAAAAATTATGCTCCACAACATGAAAATCATGCATAGTTACCTTTGGAGCCAAGTCCTTCTCCACCAACTTAGCCCGAACGCCCTATATGGAACAAGAATAAAAAATAAGAAAATTATGGCACACTAAAGAATGATGGGTAGAAATTTTTTTAATAGCAGAAAATGTGCTATTTACCTCACAAAAATCATCAGAAACAGCCTTTGAAATATGATGTAGAGACATTCTAAATTCTCGAATGAGGCACTCATCCAAAGTCTGAAATCTACCTTCTCGTACCTTATAGAAGCAACCAACAGTGATATCAGCAGCCAAGCTACTGTCAACTTATAATCTCACACTGATACAAGTTGTAAAGAATATAGTATTTACATGTCATAAACTTTTAAGTAAATCACACTCTTAAGATGTCAATTTACTAAAATAAATAAATGCGGTTACAAACTTTGATCTATAAGAGGAAGAAGATTTCAGGTTATTAATCTTCTAATTCAATATAATTTTTTTCTGGAAAAAAAAATCTGATGATGAGATGTCAAAGAGAATGTAACGAATAATTTTTTTATCATTTGAATTGAAGACCGTTATTCTATTTGAAAGAGCATGTCTTTTATGAAAAATCACATCTTGTCAAAAAATATATCTTACCATAGTAACGTTTTAGCCCATAATATAATAAGAAATATGAAATTAAGTCTCTAAACATAATTATTCCATATTCTATTTTATAGTCACTCAAAACAGTATTTCTTTAACCTTAATTAGACTGTTAAATTTTAAAATGGCAGATAATACATATTTAATTACATATGTTATATATTTTTCCAACATTACATTGAAAGGAAACTTTAGGGACTTACAGATTTTAAGGAGACTTTCAGACTCAACGGTGATGCTTCTTTAATTTTCTTGAGAGCTGAAGTGCACCAGTCCTGATTGGTTCTGGCTGCCTCGCTTTCCTGGGATTTTAAAAGAGAAAAGTATAATGATCTGAAATCATTAGCCAGAAGGTCTTGTAAATTACTAATAGGTTCAGCAGGACAAAGGTGTGATATTTGCAATTTTTAAATTATAACTGAAAAAGTCTCTACTAAATAAGGAAATCTTCAATCTTGATGTTGGTAAGACAAAAAAATATCGTAGAAAACAAATGGATACTTAAATCAACCACCAGGCTTTATAGGCAAAGCAGCGTGGAGAGGTTGCGCATAATTTTCAAATGAGCCAAAAAATGGTGGGAAGTGGGCAGTAAATGAGCCGAGCTTGAGTGAGCTCAGACTTGGCTCTTCTTCGGCTCGCTCTAAATTGTTTGTGTTTGAAATCAGCTCGTGGACAGTGTGTTCGTGTTTGACTCAATTTAAATATTCTTGTTTGTGTTCGGCTCGTATTTTGCTCGAAATTGACTCGTTAAAATTAATTGGAAAAAATAGATTAGGGTGTTGGATTCGAACCTGCACCAAGTCTGTGCACTAAAGACGCATAACCAAATAACCACACGAGCTGTTATAATTTAAACATAAATATAAAAATATATAATATATTATCATATAAATAATATATATAATTTAATTATTTCGAGCTAAAACGAGCCAAACACGAGCGGACAAAGGGTTGTTCGTGTTCATCTCGTTTACTTAACGAGAACATGAGCTACTTAACAAGCTTTTTGACAGCCCTAGTGGGAAGAGCTTTATCATATACGAAGATTTATATATATATATCACTCGACTCTTATGTATTTACACATCTAACACCTAAACTTTAATTTTTACATATGTGTCATTTTACTTGCGCATGAAAAGTTGTATTTCACCTTTAAAAATTTAAATAGTAATAATTTTGATTTAATATTAAAGATTTGGGTGGTATAGATGTAAAATGCAAAGTTTAGGTGTTATATGTAATTACATAGGAATTGGAATGTTATGTATGTAAATGCTCGTGATATATATTGCTTAAGAGGCAACTAAAGTTTATGCAGCCAAATCTTAGTGACAGATGCAAGATGAAGATTTTATGAGCCGACTGGTCTTTAAACCATTAACGAAAATCATGAATAGAATATCGACTAAATCATTTTAAAAGTAATGGCAAGAAAAGTTTTGAGGCCTGAAAATTTTATGAAACATAATAAGAAGTTGATTAACATAAAAGCTCACCAAAGCATCAACAATTTCCTCAACCGTTTCACGCCGAAAACAATCATCGATTGCTTCAATCCTAACAAACAGAAACAAAAACCTTAGTTTAAGTTTGAGAAAACCAAATTGTATTGCCTATTTATCATTTTGAAAATATAGCACCAAAAACAATACACTCTTTCAATAATATGTTTCTCTCACCCATGCATAAAGAAGAATAATTTAAACACAGATCTATATCTGACAACTTATGCAGCAAAGTTCAATATAAAATTTTAGGAATTAAATAAAATTAATCTATTTGCAAAATCCTGATGCAATTGCAGCATCAAGCAATAATATGGAAATTCATGAATAATTTTCAACATAATGGAGGCTAAAATAGGTTCTAAATATAAAATTGTAGATATTTAGGGGAACTAATGAGGAAAAATTCCAAACTTTGTCGTTCAGTGCACAAGTTTTTGATATTTAACAATTAGGCTTTCAAAAATCTCATTATGCCATGGATCATATTACAAAATATAAAAACTAAGGGAAAAGCAGAAATTATTACCTATGAACTATGCTCTTCTTATCAGGATAGACTATGTCACCATACTGCGCTAGAGAGGAATCAATCACTGAAGGGTCATCCGTCACCAACTTGGCAAGTCGTTCGTCAACCCAACTAAGCTTCTGTCGACAGTCCACTAAGTTAGGAGCAAAGAAAGGAGAGTTTGAACAGTGGAGATTAGGGAAATTCACATACATACCACACAATTCCGATGTATTTACTTATCTAACATCCAAAGTTTGATATTTACACTCATAATACATCGGTCTCATAAACCTATGCATGGCAAGGTGTATTTCACTTCCGAATAGGTAATGATGGTGTTATGTTTGATGCGGTGCAAAAGATATGAGTGGCATGCTTATAAATATGAATGTTTGAAATAAGTAAATGCATAAGAATTATGTGGTATGTAAATGCCCACAAAAAATTAATGAACATAGATACGGACAGCACTCATGGCAAAATGAGTAGCAAGGCCAACAGCAAGCATGTCTACTCCATTAAGCTTTTCACCCGTTAAAGCCAAATATTCTCCTGCAAAGAATATAATAAAATGCTCATTTTGCAGAAAAGAAGAAAAAAGGGACACGTCTGGAAGGAAGATTTGCATACATACCACTCAATTCCTATGTGTTTACATATCTAACACCTAAACTTCAATTTTTACCTACACCGCACCTTACCTATGAATGAAAAGGTGCATTTCACTCTTTAAAACTTAAAATGGTGGTGTTTTTATATGATATGAAAGATTTCTGTGGTGCTAATGTAAAAAAGTGAAATTTACCTGTTAGATATTTAAATACATAAGAATTGGGCAGTATGTACGTAAAATGCCCCCATTTGGATTTTTTAAAAAGTGCGTTGGCTCTGTAAATCACTTGCAGCATAAGCTCATATAAAAATACGTTTATCTCACCACTTCATCACTTAGCGTTGTAACACTATTTGCTTGGTTCTAGTGCAAATCAAAATCTTGAATCATATTTCATGGTTCCATTTAACATCTATTGCTGCAATTAGGCCAGAAGTTCACTTCTCACTATTTCTCTTGGCCATCAAATTGCCATTCATAGGTTCAACGTTTTCTCCCATTAGAGCTAGTTAGTTCTTGGCGGTGTCTTCTTTTCACTCGCTTGCCCACTAATTTTCTTATATATTTCTCACTATTTCTTGTTGCTAGCACTAGTACTTTTTTGCTCATGAGAATTTTCCAAGAAGGCTTCTTGATATCATATGCATATTATCTCTGATTCTTGATACATGGCCACTTAATCTCATGACTATTTTTATGTTGAAGTATTCATTCAAGACTTCATCATTCATATCTATGTTTTTTTTTTCTTTTCTATTTTGATTTCATATAGCTAAAAATTACTCTTATTGAATGTATCATTATATTTGCTAAAAAGTATTATCTAATGTTATTTAAGTTTGGCTAATCAAATGATTATTTTATGCACAAAATATATAAAATTAGACGCCCTTTCATAGTTTAAAAAAGCCATTAAGCAAGTTCAATGGGATTTGAACTCGAATCAAATGTAGCGTGCTCATGCCTCTTTACTATCCCAAAAATAGAGAAATTGATTACAAGAAAATAGCCCAAAAAATTTTCTTATTCCATCCCATCCAAAAGGTACCGCAATTTCATGTTAGTTTCAGGTATATCATCCTCATCATCATCATCATCAACCTTCGCCGCTATGAATTGAGTATCAAAAAACAAAGAAGAGAAAATTTTCAGCTCTAGTTTTAACCATTTTGATTTTGTTGAAAAGTCATTAAATCAATAAAATCTAGATGAGGAAATATGATGACATAGTTTCATTGCTTATAAGAAAATATCTCTTTCACGGATTCATATACAAATAAAAGGAAAGAACAAGCCCACCAATTATTTCATTGGCAAGAGATCTCTACATAATCAAATGGAGGATAGCTGAAAGCAATTTTTATGTAATTATGTATTTCCTTTTTATTTGTAGTTTTGTTACTTCGTATATAAATAAATATTGAAAGAATGAAAAAGCTAAGCTTTTCTAGCTGCTTATTCTTCTACAGATTTCACTTGCCTTCACTAAAGTGAGACGAAATTCCTTTAACTGCGCCTGGCTTTCATTCCATATCCTAATAATAAGAGATCCCTCTACTTGAAAATACATTCATCATAAAATTAAAGATATTATGACAAGTGCTGATTGACAATATTTCTATCTCTGCAAGTAAATTTTATCATTGAATTCTCGAGCTATCACAAATCAATTGTGTACCTCCTTACAAGCACACTAGTGATGCAAAAAGAAGTAGAGGAGCAAAGAAAGAACTGGATAAATATGAAAATATTCAAGGCATCTTCAAGTTTTGGTGTATCGTCTGGTTAGAACTAAGCTAAGCTAAGCCTAGCTATAGAAATTAACCTCATTTGCTAACAGAATACGCTTCATACGCATATCAAGTTTTTCAAATGGTACCCGTGTTTTCATGAGTACAGATTTTGCTCCGCAAAAGACTCTTTAGAGAAATGGACACAAGGCTGTGAATGGCATCACTTCAGATGCTAGTATAACACACCCTGTCCTTAATGATAATGATAATAATAATAATAATAATAAGGGCATTTTACATACATACCGCCCATTCCTATTGCATGTAGACATCCAACACGTAACTTTTGCTTTCTACAGTTAAACCTTCCGAATCTTTCATAGCAGATAAAAAATATCACCATTTTAACTTTTAAAAAGTGAAATACACTTTTTCATGCATAGGTAAGGTAATATTTATGTAAAAATTGAAGGTTAGGTGTTAGATATGAAAATACATAGTAATTGAATATGCAAAACTTCATGCTGCTACTACTACTAGTAATAATAATAATAATAATAATAATAATAATAATAATAATAATAATAATAATAATAATAATGAGACAATCATACTAAAGAAAATTAAATGTTGTTGTGAACTAAAGTATGTTTTAGTCCTCATTCCTGAAAGCTTACCCAGATGTCCTGGCAGATGCGAGAGGTAAAAAGAAGCACCAGCATCAGGATGAAAACCAATATGAACTTCTGGGGTAGCAAAAATCTGAAAATGAGATAAATATAAAATATATAATAACAAATTGGAATTCTCCTTGGTGCTTGAGATTATTCTTTAATTATAATAAAGAAATGAAAATGAAAATTTAGAAAAAAAAAAAAGTAATTGAAAAAAGGTTATTTATGTTCAAGAATGCATCCTAAAGTTGGACCTTAATCAGAGCAATTAAATACACAAAGTAAAGAAAATAACAAAGTACATGCAGTGAAAGAAAGTTCATTTTTCCATTCAAGTAATTAATAAAACTATTGAGAATAATGCTTAGCACCAAGAGAATAGTCAACAAATATTCAGCTGTATTATCAGTTAAGCACTACATATACAAACAAAAAATAATATTGATGATCTTAGTATTTCTGAATGACTCTACATTACCTACTTATGCATTGAAATAGTGATACGACTCGATACCAAAATCAGCGAACAAACCTCAACAAAATCACAGTAGATAGATGGAAAAGACACAAATAAGGGCTGCACTTAGAAACACCAAGGAAAACAAGCAAGATATAAGGATTATCTACTATTTGAAAGGTAGATCGTCTCTCCCACACCCTAAACATCGCTAGGAACACCACAAGAAGAAGGAAAAGAACAACCAAACAAAACATGCATAAAAAGAAACAATTCTTAGGTTCCTCCCTTTAATAAAATTCCCCTACAACATTCACAAACTTTCCTTTCCCACTTTCCCTCCAAACCTCCTTTAATTTCTCCTCCTTGAATATGTAATTAAGCCTCTCGTGATTCCCACTTGCCCCCTGCCCTCTTCTACCGTAGCAAAGGGCCGCTCCTTTGCTCCTTCACGCGCATAGGATCAGCTGACGGGCCCAATGCTTTGGCCTTCGACCAATCCAGAAGGACCGATCTAAGGGCGGGCGTAACACTACTCTCGTTCCACAGAAGTACATTGTCCTCAAGGTGGAAAGATGGAAACTTATTGTGAATCGCATCATAAGACTCTCACGTTGCTTCATAGTCTAGCAGTCATTTCCACTTAACCAATACCTCCTTCGCTCTCACTGCTCTATGGTGCACCTTCGATCTCTAGAGGTTCCAGGATCCCCTTCAAGTCCTTGGTCAGCGTAGGAGATAGGGTAGCTGAGAGTGAATTATCTCCAATTGCTCTGCTCAGTTGTGATATATGAAAGACCAGGTGTAGTGCAGACGATGGTAGTAACTTCAAACGGTAAGCTACAGCCCCGATGGGTGTCATCACCTCATACGAACCAAAGTATTGCGATGGGTGTCATCGCCTCCTGGTTAATGTCTTTTGTCAGTAAGGCCTCAACTTCAAGTAAACCATGTCTCCTCGTTTGAATTGCATATATTTCCTGTGTTTGTCTGTTTTTGTCTTCATGATTTGTTGACTTCTAAGTAAATGCCCCTTAAGCTCTGCCAGTATAATGTCCCTCTCCTCCAAGTATTGATCGACGCTAGATATCGGTGTGGTACTATGCCTAAAATGTATCAAGTGAGATGGATCCTACCCATACAATATCTTGAAAGGAATTGTTTGTCTTTGAGGTTTGGTCGAAGTATTATACCAATATTTGGTCGATGAAATCCTCTTAGCCCATAACTTCCGATGCATCGGATACAAAACAACGCAGGTATGTCTCAACACTCATGTTGACCACCTTCGTCTGTCAATCGGTCTGAGGATGATATGCGGTGCTCCTCTTAAGGACTGTCTCTTGCAACTAGGGGTGTAAACGAACCGAACACGAACGACCAGAGCTAGTGTTCGTGTTTGAAATGTTTGAACACATCACTGTTCGTGTTTGGTTCGTTTGCTTATCGAACGAACACGAACTTACTGGCGAACCGAACACGAGCTGTTCGCGAACAACGAGCTTTTTGGACGATCCTAGCTTTGATAGGATACTTCCTCAAAATGAAGCAAATTGATCGGGTATTCGTACACATCGTAACTCATACTTCCTCAAAATGAAGCAACCGAATATATAAGTATAGTATATTAATACATAAGTACACATCAAGCACGTTTAGGGTTTTGATTAGGATTTTATTTTAATATATAAGTATAGTATATTAATTATAATATTATAATATTTATATTAATATAATTAATATTATATTATTATTATTATTATTAGTAATTTATCGTATTCTATAATTTATAGAAGTTTAATTATTTAAATTATGATAAATTTTTATAATGTATAATTATTTTTAAAATATCATAAATTTTTTATATATAGTTATTTTAAATTATTTTATATTTTGAACAACAACGAACCGAACACGAACGAACACATCACTGTTCGTGTTTGGTTCGTTTAACAAACCGAACGAAAAAAATTGTTCGTGTTCGTCTCGTTTCCTTATCGAACGAATCGAACACGAACTTTTTGGCGAACCGAACACGAACTGTTCGCAAATAACGAACTTTTTGATGTACCTTACTTGCAACCTGGTTAGCTCTTTCCAAAAGTGGCTGAGGAACACCTCCCCATCCGAGACAATCGATTTTGGTACCCCGTGCAAACGGACCACTTCCCGGATAAACACCGCCACAACTGAAACCGCCGTGCAGGGATGTCGTAAGAGAATGAAATTTGCACACTTACTCTAGCGGTCCACAACTACCATGATCACCAAGAACCCTTATGACCGTGGCAATCCCTCAATGAAGTCAATCATCACTTCTTCCCACACCTTCCCCGGTAATGCTAATGATTGCAGTAACCCTCCTGCTGTCATGGTCAAGTACTTGTACTGTTGACAAACATCAAATTTGGCCACCATATCCTCGACGTCTCTACGCATCCTTACCAAATAAAGTTCTACCGTCATATGACTATAGGTCTTCTGCACCCCCGAGTGTCCCCCGATCGCACTGACATGAAACTCCTATAATAATCTGGGAATATACTGACGTCTTGGGTAGCATGAATCACCCCTAGTGGAGCAGCTATTGCTCCTTCAATGCATATCATGGATGACTTCCCGGATCCTGTAGTAATCCATCTCGTATCTTTCTTAGCTCCTCATTTTTGGATGACAGGGACGTCAATTGAGTTTCTCGACAGTGCGTCAGCTGCTTTGTTCTCCTATCCTAGTCGATATTGAATCTTAAAATCATATCCCAGTAGCTTGGATAGTCATCTCTGATGCTCCTCAGTCACCATCCGCTGCCTCATAAGATACTTTAAGCTTTTCTAATCTGTCCCGACCAAAAAATGTCGCCCCAACAGGTAGGATCATCATTTTTGAATGGCCAAGACAATTGCCATCGATTCTCGTTCACATACAGACTTTAGCCTTGCTCTGACCGTAAGTAATCTCCGCCTCGAGCATCTCACAGATCAACATCTCGATATCATCCTTTTGAATCTGAGAGTACCTATATGGTTTAGCGCTGATGAGGGAAGCACCCTCCTTCAATGTAATTGTGTGCTCGTGCTCCATTAGAGAAGGTAATCTGCTTAGCTGTTGGAAGACATCCGTAAAGTATTGTAGGAGCTGCTGGACCCCTTCCACAAACTCTGCTAACTCTGAATCTCGAATCTCGTCAATGCTTTGCAACTCCGCCAAGTAACCCAATCCCGCTCCCTGAATCAACTTGATCATGGGTTTGCATAAGCTAGAGCATCTCCTCTCAGCACTACCTTCCCAATCCACTTGGAACTCCATCATCAAGAACTTCCAATCCACTTTCATCTCTCTCAATGTTCGCGTCCACTTCATCCCCAAAATCACATCTATGTTGCCCAAATCTAAAAGAAGTATTCCACCCTCTGTAGGCCATGTAGTGTCAGAACCAGCTCATTACAAATTTCTCGACTTTTCTCCACCTTCCCTGTCCCCATCATGACGTTGAAGCTCCATGTAGTTACTAGCTTCAACCCTAGCTTGTCTACAAGATGATTTGAGGTGAACTTATGTGTAACCCCGCTACCCATCAATACAACAACCAGTTGTGCCCCGATCCATCCCCTCAACTTCATGGTGTGATTCGAGATAAATCCCACCACCGAATTGAGGGACACCTCCACCACATCCAAATGCAGGTGCTCCTCCTATGTTGCTTCCTCTTTTGATTCCTCACTCTATATATCCTCCTCCTGAACTAAAAGAACCTGAAGAGCGCGCTCCTTGCAACAGTGTCTAGGGGTGTATTTCTCGTCACAGCAATAACACAATCATCTGGCTCTTCTGTCCTGCACATTTGTATTTGTGAGACGCTTGAAATTAGCCCCGGGCCGGAGGCCTATAATATTCTCCCTTCGGCATCTCTTTCTAAAATGACATCGTCCGTGTCCTCGGTGTAGTGGCCATCACAGTGCTCTTGTAGATTCCCCCACTGTTGTCGCCTTTGTTGATCTTCTTCACTTGTTTCTTATCCTCCACCATCTCGGTGAGCTCCAACATTTCCCTCAATCCATGCGGTCTCAAGGGGTGGATGTCTGCTCTTATGCCGGGCTTTAGGCCTATCAAAAAGTTTCCTTCTAGTCTTCTTGCAAAAATCCCCCTCAACTTCCCTAATAAGAGCTCGAACTCTCGGTATTCCATAACTGTCCCCTCCTAAGTCAGAGTATAGAATTGCTCGTATAGGTCTCCTTACCAAATGACTCAGAACAAACAATCTTTAAACTTCACCCATAAGTGCATCAGATACCTAGCCTCCATCCACTGGAACCACGCTAAAGCCTTCCCGTCCAAGCATAATCCTACTGCCATAAACTTCTCTTCCTCAATCAGCCCGTTGATTGCAAAATATCACTTCACCCGATACACCCATTCATGTGCATCCATCCCTTCAAAGATCGACAACTTCAGTTTTCTAACCCTTACATCTAAGTTTGTCTCCCTCTAGAATCTCTCCATGTATCTAGGGTGAAACTCCCTCCTTCAGTCATAGGCATATCCCACTCCCGCTTCCCTTTTCCTCCATCATACTTTTTCGTGCCCCTTCCTCCATCCCTTCTCTAATTTTCAGACCATCCACCTCCATCAAAAGTCTCCCCTCCCCCTCCTCTCGAAGTCCTAGGGGGATGTTCATGTAGGTAGATGATGTGTTCTTTGTGGTCTTCTCGCTCGATCTCCTTCCCTTTTGACCTTGCCAAGGATTCCCTGATCAACCATTGGTTAGGGTTTGCAACTAGAGCAGTTGACATGGCCCTGGATTGCATCTAGAAGAGCTTTTTCATCATCTCTCACATTTCTCCTATACCTTCAAATCCATCATTCATCGACCTTCAATAGAAGAAATTCTATCCTCCATGGTAGCGAACATTTCTTCCATCCCCAATTGGATTTGCTCTACCTCTCCTAGCAATTCAAATTTCTTTGTTGTCATCCCACCAAGATCTATGCTTTGATACCAATTTAAAGCACATCGGCACCAAAATCAGCAAACAATTCTCGACTAAATCGCAATAGATAGGTGGAAAAGACTCAAATAATGGTTGCTCTTACAAACATCAAAGGAAAACAAGCAAAATACAAGGCTGATCTACTATTCGAGAGGTAGATCATCTCTCACATACCCTAGACATCGCTAGAAACACCACAAGAAGGAAAACAACAACCAACCAAAAACATGCATAAAAACAAACCCTAGGTTCTTCCCCTTGATAAAATCCTCCTTCAGCAATTGAAAACTCTCCTTTCCCACATTCCCTCCAAACCTGCTTTAATTTCTCCTCCTTGAATATGAAATTGAATTTCTCATGGTCCCCACTTGTTCCCTACCCTTGTCTACCATAGCAAAGGGTTGCTCCTTTACTCCTTCACGCGAACAAGGTTGGCTAACGGGACCGATGCTTTGGCCTTCGACCTGTCCAAGAGGGACTGGTCTAGGGTAAGGGCATAACAGGGGCGGCGGCCGTATCAAATAAACACAACAAATAATCATGGAAAAAAGATTACTACAAAAGAATAGTCATGCATTTACATAAATACCACTAAATTCTATTCTAATTACATGGCTAAAACCTAAATCCCTACTTTACTCCTATAAAATAACTCTTCTAAACCATCCCTTTAACCCATATGGTTCATATTACATGATATTTAGTGGTAAGGTGGTACCGGAGTAAAGAAGAGGAGTTGGGCATTAGATGTGCAAATATTGTAGAATTTAGTTGCGTGTATATAAATGACAGGAAAAAAAAAACATAGTAACAATAACTATAAATGTTGGTTCACAAATAAGTTATCCCTAATAGGGGTCTAAACGAACCGAACATGAATGAACAGAGCTAGTGTTTGTGTTCGAAATGTTCGAACATATCACCGTTCGTGTTTGGTTCGTTTAACAAATCGAACGAAAAAAAATTATTCGCGTTCGTCTCGTTTGCTTATCGAACAAATCAAACACGAACTTCCTGGGGAACCGAACGCGAACTGTTCGCAAACAACGAACTTTCTTGACAACCCTAGCTTTGATAGCATACTTCCTCAAAATGAAGCAAATTGATCAGGTATTCCGTACACATCAGGTAATCCATGCTTCCTCAAAATGAAGCAAACCGAATAAGGCGTTTAGGATTTTATTTTAATATACAGTATAATATATTAATTATAATATTATAATATTTATATTAATATAATTAATAATATCATATTATTATTGTTATTAATAAATTATTATATATTATAATTTATAGAAGTTTAATTATTTAAAATATAATAAATTTTTATAATATATAATTATTTTTAAAATATTATAAATTTTATATATATAATTATTTAAATTATTTTATATTTTGAACAATAACGAACCAAACAGTGAATGAACACATCATCTGTTTGTGTTTGGTTCGTTTAACAAACCGAACAAAAAAATTATTCATGTTCGTCTTGTTTGCTTATCGAACGAATCGAACACAAACTTCTTGACGAACCGAACACGAATTGTTCGCGAAAAACAAGCTTTTTTGACAGCCCTAATTTCAAACACCTTTTAGCGTCTCTTTGGTTGCAGTCTTCTTTAGTTTAAGCTCCTCAAGAGATGGAGTTATTCCATTTGGTTTATTAAAAAGCTAAAGGGCTGGTTGGGGCCACTTTAATTTTTATTATTTCATTTTTATTTTATTTTATTTTCTATATATTTTTGCTTGAAATAAAATAAGTTTGATATAGCTTTGTGCTCTTAAATAAACTAGGAAGCGCCACTGTCAACAGAGTACTGCATTTAATATCGTGATTAACTTGCAAGTAGAAGTCATATGAAGATCCATGCTTTCTATGATATAAAAAACATTCACAATTAATAAATATTTCTAGAGTTTGAACAATCATACTCTTGAAGTTTGCATATGTTCCTAACAAAAGAAAAAGATCCTTCTTACCATAATTAAGATAATAAACATGGCAATCTTGGTTAAAATAACTTAAAAAGTTTAGACATGATATAGCATACTGTTTTATCTGTTGCAATACGAAATGTTCCAGGAATTGACACACCTCCACCACCTCCCATAGTTATACCATCCAAAATAGCCACCTGCATGAAGTAAAATGAACACGGACCAACAATTTAGAGTAAAAAGTATGTTATAAGAATTAAAACGAATGGGTAAATCAAGAAATTAAGCATACATCCAGATCTACAAAATGCTGAAATAAGACTTAGCATCATACTTAAAAACAAACTCGTGTTATCAAACTTAAAAAACGGAAAATTTACATACATAACAACACTTAATTCTTATCTATTTATATATCTTATATCTTAACACCTAAACTTTAATTATATATATATATATATATATGTTACATTGCCTATGCATGAAAAGGTGTATTTCACTTTTCAAAATTTAAAATAGTATTATTTTTATGTGATATGAAAGATATGAGCATACATAAGAGTTAGGTGGAATGTATGTGAATGCCCCAAAAAGAGTTTAAAAAAAGCGTGCAAGTCTGTGATTTATTGCTTCATTATTACCTATGAAAAGTGTCGCTTCATTTTTTTATTTATTTATTATTATTATTTTTTATGTTTGTGGTGGAGGGAGACGCTTTGAGAAAAGCTCATTTTTGCTCTCAACTTGCCTAGCATAGGTATTTGGCTTGGGATGCTCACACTTGTGAACCCGCTTTTTTGAGTGTGGGGAGGTGACTCCTCTCACACTACTTTGTGTAGCTTTTATAGATCTCATGTGTACTTTTTTTATTTTATACAAATGCAAAATACACAACCTTCACGAAGACGCCATGACGCATGTTTGGCATGTTGAAAATCATATTTGATGTATTATTTCTTCCAAAGTTAGAGTAAACATGTCATGCAAAAGTGGAGCCAATACCCAAGCTTAAAGGCTATCAACAGCTTAAGAGGTTATGAAAGAGTTTAAAATATGAATTCTTACTCCCTCATTTTGGAGGAAACAATATCTAAAGAGCTTGCATAGAAAACTATCTAACTTAATTACAAAAGATAAAATGGTATGTCAATAGATCCACCAATGAATTTCAATGGTTTGTTCACATATTTATATACCTGGGCACAGGCATTTTAGTATGTTTCATGGTTAAACATTAATTGGAAACTATTTTGTTTATCTTAAATAAAAAATTTTGCACATATATTATGCTGAAAACTGTAACTAACAGAGTACCATTAGCCATACCTACTATATACTTATGATTGTTGGAGCAAACCTCAAAAATGTTTCAACCAAAAGGTGCGCATATTTAAATAATACAATCTAAAAAAAGGCTATCCCAAATTTCCATTTGCTTCTAGAGAGAATTTTGTTGCTTTGTACAAAATGAAGATGAATTGCCAAGTACTATATTTGATATGAAGATATCTTCTTGAAAAAAGGTGTTATGTTCGCACCTCAGAGTATTTTGACTATTGCCTTGGTACTCTCAAGTCTCAACACATGTATTATCACCAAAAAAATAATAATATAAATTTTATGAAAAATTAAAAACAATAAATTAATTTTGTTCTCCAAAAATTAATTATTTATAAAGTTTGATTAATATACATATGTTTGTACGCTTGTACCTGTGTGGATTAAATTATAATATATATAGCCTTTAAATTATATATATATATATATATATATATATATATGCTATAATATGTGTGCGTGCGTGTGTGTGTGATCTGTGAAAATATTAAATCTAACTTAGAATAAACCTAACATTAAAAATTAGATCTAAAATTTTCATATATAAAACATAATTTACATTTTAAACATACCTTTAAGGGAGGAAATCGCGGGTTAGCTTACCTAAATCCATCTCTTAATTACTGTGTTCGTGAGCATGCTCGATCACACTACTTTCCACGATCAACTCGAGCCCCAACAAGAGCTCGCTCTCTCTCTCTCCTATTCGACTCTCCTTCGACTTCACCTCACTCAAGAGAACTGATTTGACACTAAGGTTACACAAAATCCATTACGATTAACTCTGAAGAACTACTCCCCATCTCCGTCACCGCTTGTCGTTCTCACACTCCTCGCAATATTTGTGTGAATGATCGCACTTGTGAGCACAAATCAAGCTTAGCTTCACTATGACGAGTTGGGCCTATGCACAAGGGCACTTGCTCAATCTCACCTCTATAGTCGAGCAAGCCATCTTTTTGTCTCTCGTGTTTCTCAGTCTCTACTTTCCATAATATGTGTTGCCTCCCCCCCTGATTTATTATAGCGAGATTAAATCATCCTCCCTAGCTCATTTCGTCTCCTTCCCCATACCCCACACCTCGTCTCCCTCACCAATATAATCTCTTCGTCTCTCTAATTAATTTCCCCTATTTTTTGATATATTATAGGCTTTACAATTCCTCTCCTGATAGAATAAAATTGACCTCCTTGATAAGGAGGCATGAAACTAGAACTATCAATTTGGGTTGATGGTTTAGGTTAATATTCAACTTGAAAGTGATTTGACACAAAGGTAACTAATCAAAACATGATTTTCTTTTTATGAAGCAAAAAATAAAAAAAATCACAACCAAAAATCAATTCAACTAAACTCTAATCCATTCATAAACCCAAAAAAAAAGTTACATCATGAAAAGTTAGCGTCAACCAAATCAATAATGGACATGATCACTAAATGTGAACATGATTACTTGATTTGGACACAATTTAAATAAAAAAAAAATTATAATTTAATAAAAGGTTTTCACAAAAAAACAAAAACAATAGTCAAATAGTTAAGTTGTTACTTTTTGGTTAGGCAAAGCCTAGAGTTGACTCGATGCATTTTTTTACCAATCATTTAAGTAAACTCAGACTCGATCTGAATCTTACATGGGTTGACCCAAACTTACAATTCTCAAATCGGCTCTTGAAGCTCCTACATGAAACCATAAATAGACAGACTTATTTTGGACTAATTTAACATGAATTAAAGTCCGATATTGAAAATATAAGTTACTACTTAGTTTAATGTTGTTCAAAGTCCATTAGAAATGGCTTTTCATGGCTATACCTAGATTTATTTGCTTCCTCAATCCAATCCTAGTTGGGCAAAATTATGGTTTAGAGAGCCTTATGGATCACTCCCTTCCTCATTGTAACATCCCCTTGTACCCAATCTCCAAAAAAAATACGCATGTTCACTTCCTCCCTACTTATAATAGTCCCTTTTGTGTCCTCCCACTTTATAAGAACTCCAATCTGCACACTCCAACTACCAAATGCAAATTCCCTACCTCCCTTTATCTATTGTTCCATTTTTGTGCTCGGATTTGAGTGTTACCTTTTGGTACAAATAGGAATGCCAAGAATGATGAATAGTTTAAGGATGTGAAAGTTAAAGCCCTAAAGTTGTCTCTTTTCCTTTATCAAATGCATTTGTTGATTATAATGACATTAGTCTAAGCATACAACGACAACAAGTCTTTATGCCACTACGTGGGGTCGGCTACATGAATCATTTTTCTCTATTGTGTCCTATTTAGTGCCTTATTTCCATTTAATTCTAATAAATTAAGATTATTTTTTATACAACATGCCCAAGTCATTTTAGGTCTACCACTACCTTTCTTAGCATAAGTCATTAGTCTAAGCATCATGTGAAATATATTATTAGCTCATAAAGTCCATCAATGAAAATACAACCAATTAAAAATTTACTAACACTGTATATCCCAAAGCATGTTTCATGACACCAAATAATACTAATCGATTAAATGTCATAACATTGTGTCAAGAAATATGTCAAAAATTAAAGCACTTGTTGATAAAAATACAAGTTAATAACTAAAATAATTTTACATTTATAAATATAAAACTTCGATGCATGAATTGCTAATGTATAAACTCACATGTGGTTTCAGATAGGTGCCTAATATGTAAATAAACGTATACAAATGCTTGAAAAAATCCTTGCAGTCTTCCACTTTTCCTGCATAAGTGAAGGTTCACAAGTAATAAGTAATAACAACAAGCACGGTCCAACATCACATAGCTGACATCAAAAAAGTTTCAATCATTATAACTCGTAAAAAGAAGGGAAATTTACAGACTTAGCGAACATTTCTTATGTATTTATATATCAAAGACCTAAATATCTAACACTTTTGTGCTTTAAACTTATGCATGAAAAAGTGTACTTTACTTTTAAAAGTTGGTAATAGTCCTATATATTTGATGTAATACTTAAGATTTGAGTGCTATAGTTGCAAATATAAAAGTTTAAGCGTGAGATATGTAAATACAAAGAATTGTATGGTGTGCATGTAAATGCCCAACGAAGCAAAGCATCTATTCGTTACTGCAGGACAGAATCTTCATTCTATTTGTCTCACACAAACGAAAAAATGCATTCCAGCCGAAGAGTGAATAAAAGCTAAAAAGTACTTACAGAAACAGGTATATCTGTTAGAAAGCGAATATGGTTATGTAAACCAGACAAGAAAATTTTCTCTGACATTCTTGTGCAAACAACCAAACCCAATATCAAAGGCCTCACTTTTACTTTCCCGAGATTCATTTTCTTTAACATTACATGCCTGATTGGTTTCTCTAATTTCCAAAACTTGCAATTTTATTTCTCACATATTATTGTTTTATTATTTTGCTTCCTTTAAGTTGCATCAACTATCTGCCAATTTAATCAACATATATTGTTTGCTCTTTGTACTATAGAGATTACCGCAGATGTTCTAGCATTACAAGGTGGCATTTGCAAACATAACACACATTCCTATGTATGTGCATATCTTACACCTAAACTTTGCTTTTTTACATTTCTTCCACCTGTCTTTCATATCACATAAGAAATACCACCATATTAACTTTTAGAAATTGAAATATACCCATGCATAAGTAATGTGGCATAGCTCTAAAAACATGATGTCTAGGTGTTAGATATGTAAATACAAAACAATTGAGTGGTATGTTCGTAAATCTTTCAAAAAAAATGTTTTTGTAGCTTTTTTATGTAACTGGTAACACTATAAACACTATCCAGCATAGTTCTTCACAAAAATAAATCAATAAATAAAGTTTCTGTAGCATTTTAAGGCAACTGATAACACAATAAATACTCTCCTCTTCAACCTCTCTAAATTTTCGTCTTTGTTCATTGATTACCGAGTTACTTTGCCATGCTGTTATATAGCAATCAGAGGTAAGATTCTACATAAACTGAAATAGATTATTGCATCATATTTTACATACTTCTGGCAACTAAAGAATGGAAATGAAATTGGCAAGTTCACCAAACACGAAGATTAAAAAAGACACCTCAAATACACATTAGACAAATAAATTCCCAAATGGTATAATAAGGTGGAACTTCAACATATTTTATTAGCAAAATGACATAGCTTCGCAAAAAAAACGACCGAACGTGGAATAGCACAAACCTTCCTTAAGTAGATTGTAAAGAGCCACAATATCGCCACCAGCACAAAATGCCCTCCCACTTCCCTTTGAAAATAAAAACAACATTAAACATTTATTGTTCATGTTAAAAAGAATTCCATCGAATTCATTCTGTATCATTTTCGCAAAACAAAAAGTAATTTATAAACAAAAATCATTAATCATTAATAATAATAATAATTAAAAAAAGGAAATATTTGGATATATATACATATACATAACACCTTACCTAATACCTAAAACTCAATTTATATATATATACATAACACCTTACCTATGCATGAAAAGGTGTAATCACTTTCTAAACGTTAAAATGGTGGTATTTTTTATGTGATATGAAATATTTGGAAGGTATAAATGTAAAATGTAAAATTTTACGTCTTAGATATGTAAATTTCTATGAATTGTTTGGTATGTATTAAATGCCACAAAAGAGCAAAAAAAAAAAAAAAGGAAAGCAGATAGTTTTCAACTTAACAAAGCTCTACCTTCATCATAACAAATCCAATGTCAGCATTGTCTTCCCACGACTCATACAATTTCTTCAAACGAAGTCCCTTTGGGGGCAAAAAAAAATGTTTGCCCGCAGTTAGTCAAAACGTCAAACAGCCTATGTGCATCACATAAGAAACAAAAAGATGAAACACATTTGATATAACCAGAGCAAGTACCATGTTGGTGGTGAGCGCATTAAGAGCTGACGGCCTATTAAGAATCGCCGCACGGGCGCTCGCTTTCCCTTCTATAAGCACCTTAAATCCAATACATAAATCAATAAGAACATCTACGAAGAGAGGAACCGTAAATCGGATGTCATGAAAACGACCTCATTCTTGAGATCCTCATCAACGGAGGCAGTTGAGATTGCCGAAAAGCTTCTGTTGTGAGGGAGGAGATGGAGGGAGCCAAGAGACCGTCGGACCAACGAAAAGGATTTCATGATCCGCATCTTATCGCTTTGATTGATGAGGTGGAGAGAAAAGAGATGGAGGGAGTGAAGACAATGTCCGCCGGGAAATCGCGCTGTGTTCCCGCTCCGCCGACGGGAGGATCGGAGGAGCTTCCGAGTAGGGTTTTGGTGGGAAAGCTCGGCCGATATACAGGACGGAAAATGACCATTTCGGCATGGCTATGTTATATTTGTTTAATATAATTCATAATTTCTTAATCATTGACGACTAATTAATTTCAATAAAAATAATTTTTAAAATTTATCATTATATTTTAACTATTTAAAAATTTACAAAAAAAAAAAGTGTTCTAAGTGGAATCAAGTGAGACTATGGGTCGTTTTAAAAGTTTTTTAAAACGTTAAAATCTGAATTTTTCTACTGCATTTGTTAGTTGCGATGACAATATTTTAGTCGTAATTAAAACTTTTAAAAATAATAAAAAAAAAAAGCGTGTAATTATTCATGAAGCTTTTGAACATCGTCGATTATTTTTCAGCGAACTTTCTGATTATTTTTTAACAATTGCATGGTGGCCAAACAAACCTTATGTGAAATCTTTATCCCAATTGATGGCTTTGCTTCGTTATTTAATAAAAAAAATTATTAAAATATTTTTGATTCGTTTTTTATGAAATTTAAATTAGATTTTGTTTGATGATTAATTAAACAATTAATTTATTATTATAAACCCATATTTTTTTAAATTCTAATATAATTTTTCTTAATTCTAACAAAACAAAACAAATAAATAAATAAATATATATATATTTATGCTTATAATACAAAACAAAAAAAAAAGAATTAATTATAAAATTCTAATTTAATTTTAATAAAAAAATGACTAATTAGAAATAGAAATTTTTAAAAATAGGAGTAGGAGGTTTAATGGTCTCTAAAATCTTATTACTTTGGTAAGTTATGAGTTATTTTATTGTCTGTAAATTTTATTTATTTAATGTAAAATCAGAGCTTTATCTTTTCTCTACTCCTTCTATCCCATTAAATAAATGAGTCCCATCCTAAAAATTATCTAGAAAGCAGCAATAAATGATTCCCAAATGGAACGAGCTAAAACGCAAATCAAGCAAAAGCTGGACCAAAAAGACCATTAGTATTACAAATAAAACCCCATATATATATATACATATATATATATATATATATATATATATATATACACACACACACACACACACACACACACACACACACACACACACACACACACACACACACACACACACACACACACACACACACACACACACACATATATATATATATATATAGATAGATAGATAGATAGATAGATAGATACTGGCAAGCGCCGTCAAAGTTGAACTTCATTTTGAAGATCCAATAACAACTTAATACATTTTGATGTGGTGGTGAAGAGACGAGTCGATATCTCCTACTATTCTGGTGTTAAAAATTGTTGAGACATGGCTTAGCACCGTTGGGGCTACAAAATAACCTAGGAGGAGAGAAAATATTACGTCTGAATAATGGACGTGCAGATGACGGCGTTGATTGCATCGCGCTGCCAAACGCACGGCGTGGTATGATCCACGTCGTCGTCGGCACGTCTGGTTTACCATACTTAATATTTTCTCCTATGAGAGAGATAGGAATATAGTGATAGACTTTGAACTTGATAATTTAAGTTCAAGGGTGGATTGACTCTAAAGAATTTGTTTAAATCTTGTAATCATGGGATGAGGAATAATGGGTGGAGACAATTGCCATGGTGGAGATGGGGAAGATTTATTGCATGGGTCGTGTGCTTGGATGTTTAAGAGAGGATGGGTAAGTGACTTGAACATCTGAATATTCATAAAATTTTCAAATCATAATTATAGAATTGACAAAATGCTTCATTTGGATGATTGGAGCCAACTAAACAATCCACGATAATGCACACAATGAATCATAAACAAATAGAAATCAACATTTAGCAAACATATAAATTCATTCATCCACCTGAATCTCAGTTCATCACCAGCTTTAATGTTCCTCCAGGCTGATTCCAAAACAAAAACAATGAATCTATTGATCAATTAGTATGTTATGTTCAAAATCACAACAACATACAGAACTAAGAAGATTCACACTTCATGCTAAGCTAATCTAAAGATAGCCAAGGCCACGACTTACAGTTTTATAACAAAAATCTGAAAAAAAAACAAAAGAACTCTGTTAAAAGTGGCAGTTTTATTGGATTTGGAAGATTAAATAAAGTTTTCCTAGTAAGAGATTTAATAGAACAAACCTCTAGAGAAGGGAGTCGAAACAGAGTAATGAACTGGAAGAGTCAAAGTGGAAGGAGCAGCACAGGGCAGGGGATGAATTCTGCTAATAGATTCCCATCAACATGTTTTGAATGGATTGCTTCCATGCTCAATACTACCAGATCGAGATTGAGGTCATCAGCAACCTCGCCGATGACGGAAGTCGGCTTCTTTTCTTCTCCGAGACGTTCCAGAAGTCTGAATTCCTGGAATCCACCTGATAAGAAAAAAAAATCAAACTCTAAAATTTCGGAGCATTTACATACAGACCACCAATTTCTTTACATATTTAACACCTAAACTCGGCTTTTTACATTTATACTGCCCAAAACTTCTGTATCTCATAAAAAATACCTCTATTTTAACTTTTAAATAGTGGAATACACCTTTTCATGCATTGGTAGGGTGGCATGTATGTAAAAATGAAGGTTTAGGTGTTAGATATTTAAATACATAAGAATTAAGTGGTGTGTCCGTAAATCTTCTTAATATATTACTCCTGAAAGAAAATATCAGTCAGCAGTAAAAAAAAACAAATAGAAGATATTAAGGGTTACATTTTTTACTCAATTGTGGACAAGCACAAAAAAGAAAAATGCGATAAAAAGAATATCCTCAATAATGAGAATAGATTAAAATAAAAAATACTCAGAATGTTTACTATAACTAATTATCAAATGTTATAATTTATGTCAATAGAAACTTGTTCTAATGAATGCACAAATTTCTATAGAAAAAGGAGCTCCAAAATTGTAGGAACTCGATGAACAAAGTTGCATCCTACAAGAATTTTCTCCTAAACAGCTTATCGGGAATGCTCAAAAAGCACCTTCTGTACTCTTATTTGTACATATAGGTATAAGTAACAAGTCTCTTCCAAAGTTTGAGTTCTTTCAGTTGATAACATGTGAATTTTTAAATATAAAAGTTTACTAACTTTCACAAACAAATCTCCACCCATGACAAAAATATTTTTCCAAAATTAACTTTTGTCAGCGACAAATCTTAGTCTATATAGCATAGACCTGGTCCTAAAAGCGTGAAAAGTGTGATTCAAAAGTACCCATGTAACAATTTTTTGAAGAACTCTCCATAAAATTTCTATAAGAAATTCCTTCATATGATTTTTGCCAATAGTGCATATATATATATATATATATATATATATATATATATATATATATATATATATATATATATATATATATATATATATATAATTTCATTTACACACATTGCACTCAAATCTTTAATATCGCATCAAAAATAACATTATTATCACTTTTTAAAAGTGAAATACACATTTTCATGCATAGGTTTATGGCACCAGAGAGCTATGTATGTAGAAATCAAAGTTCAGGTGTGAGATATGTAAATACATAAGAAATATTTGTAGATAAGTAAATTTCGTCTTTTTAATTACCAACCTTCTGAAAGATGCCACCGAATGCTAGACAGCTGAGATTCATGATCTGGGATAGATTCTTTAGGTTTGTCGTCAATAACTGCAAAGATAAAATACTTAACTTTTAAAGCCTGCAATTATATTAAATTTGCATGGAACGACTATCAAATGTTACATACAAAAATAAAAAGAATCGAGTCGACAAAGGTTTGATGAGCGTACCAACCACTGTGATATCTGCCCCATACTTCTTAGCCAAAGAAGCTGTAGTTGCTGCAGCCTATAAAATGAAAAGAAAGTGATGACTCTAATTTGGTGGGAGTTGCATTAGAAAGGATAGTGTAATATCAGAGATATTGAAGTATGATAGTTATTATTTTTTTTTTTTTTGAAAGAATCTGTCTAAAGGATATAAATTTATAATAACCACAGCAACTTTTTAAAAGTTGTTTTGCTCGCAAAAATTTTACAACTACATTTATAAACATCAATAGCTGCCTCAAATAGACCTCAAGGACTTTTAAGAGGTTTTTCTCCCGGACGAACATTCGCTCATCCACCTTTTGCAATGAGTTCTGTGACGATGAGAGCTTTGTAAATTTTAATTTTTAATAAAAAATATTCCTGAAGTATACATTCGAGAAAATTATTTTACACAAGCCTAGTACAGAGCCTAATATCAAAAGCCATCTCTTCAAGATGTATGTCGATATTAAGGCTCAACTTGGGGTGACCAACGTTTCCTCTAAAGCTATTGTAAATTATTGGGGAAAAGTAGATTTTTTTTTAACAGTAAAAAAAGCTATTTCACAGTTTAAATTGTTCTAAACAACAACAACAACAACAACAACAACAACAACAAAGCCTTAATCCCACTAAGTGGGGTCGGCTACATGAATCTTTTTTCTCCATTGCGTCCTATTTAGTGTCAAATTTTCGTTTAATTCTAATAAATTAAGATCATTTTTTATGCAATAAGCCCAAGTTTTCCTAGGTCTGCCTCTGCCTTTCTTAACATAAGTTGTATTTAAAACATCTACTCTCCTAATCGGATCATCGAGTGGTCGATGTTTAATGTGACCAAACCATCTAAGGCGAGTCTCTCTAATTTTATCCGTCATCGGTGCAACTCCAACCCTATTACGGATATATTCATTTCGCATTTTGTCTCTAAGTGTAAAGCCACTCATCCATCTAATCATTCTCATCTCGGCAACACTTAACTTAACATTATGCTTTTCTTTTAAAGGCCAACATTCAGCACCATAGAGCATTGAAGGTCTCACCACCATCTTATAAAATTTTCCTTTCAGCCTAAGCGGTACTTTTCTATCACACAATAGGCCGGACGCATTCCTCCACTTCAACCAACCAACTCCGAATTCTACTATTAACATCCCCATCTATATCACCATCGCTTTGAACAATGGACCCGAGATATCTAAATCGTTCACACCTTTTAATAATTTGATCACCCAAAGTTACACTTCTGTCACTAGACCTACTATTACTAAAATTAAATTCCATGTATTCAGTTTTAGTTCTACTCAAATGAAGACCTTTAGACTCCAATGTAGACCTCCATAATTCAAGTTTGTCCAGGACTTTTTCTCTTGTCTTATCCACAAGGAGGATATCATCAGCAAAAAGCATACACCAAGGTACATCCTCTTGTAAATGGCCAGTAAGACCATCCATAAATAAACAACAGCAACAAAAAAAAACTTAGCAACATAAAATTGTGATTACTGTCTGGAAAGCAGAACAATGAGAACGCTGCCCAAAATAGACCCTAAATCACAAATACATAAATTACCTATTTTATATGAACATTTCACGCCCATTTTTTATGATATTGCGCTTTAATGAAAAATATTTTGTATGTTTTTATTTCAAGTACAACAAATGGAGTTTAAAGAAAAAGTAGCGAAAATGGAGGCGAAATGGAGTAATGGAGCAAGGGAGCCAAGGCGCCACTTCTAGCACCTAAGCACCAGAGCCCAGACGAGATCGGCGCCTAGGCGCCAATGACGGTTCTTTTTGTGATACATTGGATTTGGACGAATTTTGAAGGGATGCTTGATATAACTCTTGGGGATTTTGAGAGATAAAGGGAACTTTCATGAAAGGAAAAACTTAGATATTTTGGAGAGTCCACTAGAATACGAGTAGAGTAGAAGTCTTTAATGTTGTTTTTCTTTTAGGTCTTGCAAGAAGAGTTTGGAGATTGCTTCAAAGGAACTTTACAATTTGCTTGGAGAGAAGCCTAAGATAAGTATTTTGTATTTTTTTTTTAGTTTTACTCTATTATATAAACTTGATCATATATACAAAAATATATGTGTTTTTGTCTTATCTCAATGAATTTTGTGTAGTTTTTTTTTCCCCTTGCGATGAGAATTAATCATTTGTAAGATGAGAATCATTTAAAGATTTCTTTTATTTTAAAATTTGTGATGGTATTTTCACGGATTATTCATTTACTTTATAAATTGGTCACTTGTGAGGTTAAAATCTGTTGCGAAACATAATGACCCGGGAGGACTATAATTCAACTCAACTAGTAAATATTATATTAACCTTTAGGATTGAGGTAGACAGATCACTGGTTAGTGCAAATAAATAAAGATATAAGTTTTGATGGGCGTATAATTGAAGTTTCTATGGTGACAGACTAGATTCCTAATCAATTCGACCTTGAGTTTGGAACCTGAGGCCCTGGTTGGTCCTATAAAGAGGAGACAGTGGGTGATCTATAAGTGAGAGGCTAAAATCTACTCAGCACTACTATACAATCAGGGACCAACTTTAAGTTAGTCAATGTTCTTCATGCACTTGAAAGAGGATAAAAAATGAGTATGCTCTTATTTGTCACAAAACTATCATTTTAACATTTAAATATTTGAATCCTACACTAATTATGATCTCTTTGCAAGGGAAAAGATCTTTTTATAACATTCGAACTCTTTTAAATATTATTAGTTTAAAAAAATTAAACTTATTTTATGCTTAGAATTAGATTGAGCATATATTAAGTTTTAATCTTTTACAAATATTTCGACAGTATTCTTCTATAATTGTATTTGCAGTTTAGATAGAAATTTTATTAAGTCATTATAAGAAGTTAGTTCTCTGTGAGATCGATACTTGGGTTTTTAAAGAAAGTCTATATTACTTGAAATGATATGTATACTTGCATAGTACCACTAGCGTGAAAGTCATTAATCTATATTATAAAACATTTCATTTCTTTACATTAGTCACTAAATATAAATTATGTCAAGTTTTCGGACATCTTTTGGGAACTTAAATAATTGCGTAATTGTGGGTCAAGTCACGTACCCGACACAAAAAAAAAAAAAAGAAAAATACAAACAAACATGTGACTTTTAATGAGTAAAGCATATATGACCTATTTGCAGTGTAAGAATCAATCTTGACAACATCCTAAATTAGTGCATCTTTAGTTTAGGCTTGCTTTTGTAATATTGTGTAGTGTTGTATAAATTTAAATTGTTGCAACCCTCACCCAACTCACACAGGCATGGTAAGCTAATCATCAAGTTCATTATCCATAATTCTAAAATTGTGGAGGTGAACACATCATGATAGAGCTTTTCATTGCAAGTTTTCATATAGTAAAAATTATGGTCAACAAATATTTGGATAGTAAGGCAAAAAATATTTTTGTCTTGAGCCTTTGAATAATAGATATAGTGAAAGGAACCATGGCCCATTGGTTAAAGGAGTAGGTTGTTTCTTCGTGATCGTAGATTAAAGGCATATATTTCGTGATTTATCACTTGCAATAAAAAAAATAAAAAAAAATAAAAACGAAAAAGAGCAGATGCCTAAAAAATCGGAAATTAACAGGGCAATCATCTAAAATATGTTCAAATTGATAAATTTAGAAAAAAAATTCAAGTAGCAGGATGCCATATTACTATTGATAAAGAAGAAACTCAAAGCTTAAAAATAAAACAAGCAACTGCTAAGAAAAATAATTCGGAAAAAAAAAATGACCCAAGGGTTCATAAAAATAAAATAAAAAAATAAATAGATTGCAACCATTTCATGTATAATTACCACACTTCTGTCTTAATGTAAGGCAGGATGCACGGGAAAGAACCTGTCTACTTCCCTCCGAAAGATAAGGATTCCGATCTGTAATCGGAAGAAGAACATGCTTGATGTTTGCAAAAGCATCAGCAGCTAAACTAACACTAGATTCTTGTTGCTCAGCCCTTACTGAAAATTTAGTAGAGAATTGGTTACACAATAAATCAAAATAAGTAGTTAAAGCAAATAATTTAGATACACAGAAGAACATAAGAAAAGAAAAAAAAGAAAAACAGCAGAAACAGATATGATACAAGTTCGATGTATCATAACAGCCTTAGTGTGGAGACGACTATTATAGAATGGAAGCAACAAAGTCCTAAATTAAACGCTTATGGAGCAATTTAGCCTTATATATCTATTATAGTGCCAGGTGGCAAACCAGCAGAAGATCACAAGAGTAATGGAGAATTGGTAAAACCTCGACATGAATAGAAAGTCGCTCTGTAAAATAATCAAGGGGCGTTTAGATACATACCACACAATTCTTATGCATTTACTTACCTAACACCAAAATATTCACATTGACATGTACCACTTAAATCTTTAACAACACACTAAAAATATCACCATGACTATCTTTTTAAAAGTTAAATACATCTTTTTATGCATACGTTTGACACCAAGGTGTCATAACTTTAAAGATGAAACTTTAGTTGTTAGATATGTAAATGTCAAAGCATGCTTCACGTGGAAAGCAAAGCGAAGCACGTGAAGCCGGCTTCGCTTTGCTGAAACACACTTTGAAGTGTTGAAGCAAAGCGGTCAGTTTAATTCACAGTTTAGCAAGAGGGAATAAATGACTACTAAATTAATTTAGTTTGTTTTATGAAACTTGGGACTTTATTAGTCTATATTTGATTTTAAATTTAAATTTTGTTTTGAGTCATCAGATTTTCTTTGTGATTTTTAAGTTTTAATTATTATAACAATTAGAAATTGTTTAAAATTTTAATTTGCATATTCAACATTAATGTTTGTCTTCAAGTTAGATAATGCATCGCATTGTTTCCTATTTTATATCAGCTTTTAAGTCACAGTTTATATTTTAAAATTATTAATTAAAGTACTTATATATCAAAAATTTTATATAAATTATTAGTATTTTAGTTAATAAAAGCACGGCTTCATTTTAGCATTGCATTTTGAAGCAAAAATAAAGCCTTGCACGTCGCATTACACTTTGTGTTTTGATAATACCAGTAAATATATAAAAATTTTATGGTGTGTATGTATGTAAATTTCCCAATAATCAATGGACAGATTGTACAAGGGAATAAGATCTCTTCCTCAAATATTTCTTTGACAAGAGATTTAGTTTAGTAGTTGCTTGACGAGACATTAGGCCAGAGACAGAGCTTTCTAGTAGCTCCCACTCATCTCCCCTAAAGCAGAGCTCAACAAATATATATATATATATATATATATATATTCAAAAGGAAATCGATATTTGGTAGAGGCCCAAATATCAATTTCCCATGCGCATTCTAGCCCCATGATGAGAGCCGCGCCATGGGGCTATAATTTGAGAGCCTCCGCGCCACGGTGTGATCGAACCCCGACTTGAGGGGACTTACAATGACCCTGCCACCAACAGGCCAAGTTACGCTCCACACACACACACACACGGAATCCTCATTAAAACGCAAAGCTAAAAGTGTGTGTGTGTGTGTGTGTGCACGCACGCGCGCGCCATTTTATGACTTTGAGGTTAGACTTTCTGGCACATTTAATATTCAAGTCGGGTTCAAATCACATAGTTTCAAGTTGATTCTATATACTAGGTTTGACACCCCTAATGGCTACCCAGAAAGTATCTTCTTAAAGAAAACCTTCCCTTCTAATCAACAACTGCAATTTCGACTGATCACCTTTTATGACTATTCACTGATTTAATTGTCTGATGGTCGTACCAATGGCCGTCAAAGTGAACTATTAAAGAGGCTAAATGCACAAAAGAATCCTCATTAAATGGCTTAGGTTGGGAGACAATGCACTTTTACCATTTCAGGCAATTCAATTTATAAAAAAACTTACCATTTCTTTCTTGCATGCAGAAAGAATCATAATAACGATGTTTCAATTTATTAAAGGGATGATCTGCAACAGTTGTTTGTCTGCATGATTGTAATTTAACAAAAGCCAAATCATCCATCTCAAATTGTACTTCACAGTGTTTTAACCAATTCAGAAGGCACATCCAAGGCAAAATTGTGTAAATATTACACCAGTCCCATATTCATTACTTCTATTTGCAAGTCTGCTTCTATATGATAGGAACTGCTATGATTTAGAATAGTTCCACCGAGTCAAAATAATGCTTGCAACAAAAAATAATAAAATTGGGTCATGGTAAAAAACTATTAGTCTTTAAATTCCATGAAGCTCGCAAAACAGATAGAACACTTATGATTGAAACAGAAAAATGATTGTGGAAAGCAGAAAAATAAGCAAATTTTGATAATCTATCAATGATTATTTAGCCATGTGATTTAGGTAACATTTTGATAAGACCTATAAAGACGTGTTCCTAACATCACCTTCGGAATTGGCAATGGTTGCAATAAACCAACGAGTCGTTTGCTCACGGGATTGGTAGGCACTAATAAATTGCTGAACAACTTTTCCGATTAACCCAATAAAATTGAGTCATTAGATGTGCCGACATTCTTCTGAATTCCACGTCTACCGCTAGAGCTGTTATATCGTTCTCAGCAAAGAAGTCTACCTCATTCAATCTGCTCATTTGTTCTCACCATAGAAGTTACATATTCCAGTTTGTCCTACGATTTATTCAAAATAAAGATTAACCAGCTCCAAATTGATCATTGTGTGAATTTATGCTTTGAACACGATTACAACCCTACCTCCAAGCTGAGCATTCTACCCCTTTTCTCTCAAACCACCCTCCCCCAACCCTACCTCCAAACTAAGTAGTCTATCTCATTCCCAAAATTTCCCTCATCCTAATTAACAATTAGACCATTGAAATAATTTCAAGCTAACCAATTAAGAGTTCCCAGTAACGCTCAGCAGCACTGGATCCATTGAAGCTCCACTCCTCCAATTTCTACGAAACCACCGACTAAAAGCTAACACGTAAGAAACCTAGAAACATCAAACTTAAGGGTGAAGAGAAGGTAAAGCGGATACGCTACCTTTTCGATGGGATCTCTTGAAGGCGAAGCGGCTAGCTTTTCTGGAAAGCGATGGTGCAAGAGGAGACACTGAGCGCGGCCAATCGGCTCCGGAATGCTGGAATGACGGTGAGACAAGAGGGCATAAGAACTGGGCAAACGCCATGGATGATCACCAAGAACTTCGTTTCTCAGAGAAAGGATTCCGATATGAGGATAAAAATACGAAGGCGGGGACGCCAGTAACTTCGAGAACGACGGCGACTCAAGAAAACTGACCAAACAAAATGACCTTTATATCTATATATATATATATATATATATATATATATATATATATATATATATATATATATATATATATTAAAGATTCATCCATAGTCAAAGATCCTCGATCAACCTCTATAGGTTAAACTTACATACGTGCAGACTCCCTTCGAGTTATATGTGCTTTATTCAAATCCTCCCGTAATGAGATGGGATTCGAACCTCTAACCTGAGTGATTTACGCCAAAGGCCGCAACCGATGAGTCAAGGTCTGCGAGATATATATATATATATATATATATATATATATATATATATATATATATATATATGGCCACTTTATTTGAAGTGGTCAAATTTAAGTAGAGGAAAATATCAGAGAGTTTGATTTAATCATAATAATTTATTATGAATTGATGATTACATGTTCAGATTATTGTCTCATGGGCGGGAAAGGATTGCATAGTTTTTCAAGATATAATCTCAATTGTATAGTATTTGGGGGTGATTTCAGTTGATAACGGTTAGTGGGACCCCAGTATCCCACCTTTGAGGTATGTTGGTACTCCGTGTTCAGGATGGAGTGCGTTGTACTGGGTGCTTCGTTGTTCAGCCATAGAGGCTGAGATACCACGTGCATGTTATGATTTTGCAAAGAGCTTTATCGTAAGGAGTATGTGGTGGTCATTAGTGGTCGGCGATGGCAGGTGAGCGATGGCCGGTGATGGTTGATGGTGGTCGATGATGCTCAAAGCTCCAAGTGTGTCAGTTCATCGGCGCAGAATACTGGACCTCAACTCTCTCTTCTCCAGATTATGATCTTTCTCTGTATTAGGGTATAGTCTCTTCTTAAGAGATAGGTGGAGCTCTATTTATAGAGTACAAATTATAAATAAGAAATAAATTTTAGACCACTTTAATCATATTGCTTGAGGAGGTTCCCTCAATTGAACTTTGTTCTATAGATATTTAACTGTCTTAATGATTTCAAGATTAAATGATCATGCGCTCGTTCGATGTTTTGTTCAGACGCTCAATTTAAATATATGTCTGCCAGATTTATAATTCGTTTAACGATTCAATTGTACACTGAAAACTTTTAAAATTTGTTTAACGGCTTGATTTGTACTTGATTTGACTCGGATTGGAGCAACTTTGGTGTCGTTGGTATGTCTCGTCGAGCCGGTCAGTTTGACTATAAGTTTAATGAAATCAGAGTTATGGATAAATTTTAATAGAAGTTCGAAAAATTTTTGCCAAACAAATTTTCTAGATATTCACATCTGAGGGTGAAAATTTTATATGTTTAAAAGTTAAAATTTAGATGTTGAATAGGTAAATACGCAAGAATTTAGTGGTTTACATGTAATCTTCTAATATCTATATGGACTTTGATGAGGATCAATTTTTTGGTCATCGGTATTATTCTAAAATAATTCTAATAAATTATTTTGATTGTTATACATTATAATTATTTTAAATTAAATTAAATTATTAAATTTAGTTTAAATTAATTTGATATGATTTTTCTCCATTATTTAAGATTTAAATACGAATTTTAATATTTTTTTGGTTGAGGAAAAATTTTAATAAAACAAATATGTTTTTTTTTTATTATTATGTGATTAATTAAGTATAACAGACAATTAAATTGAGTGATTAGGTGCATCTAGTGGTTGTTAACGAGCCAATTTCAAGCGGAACTGGGATCGGCTAGAAATAGGCTCAAATGGACTAAGTGCGTCTCAAAGTAGGCTCGTTGCTTATTATATTTGATTTCGAGCGTGCTCGGCTCTTGCTCAAAATCGAATCGAGTGGCTCAAATTGAGTTATTTGGATCCATTTCAGCTCGAAAATCGAAGCTAGTTGGTTTAATAAGAGTTATTTGGATCTGTTCCAGCTTTGAATTGGCTCGAAATGGCTCATTATATTCAATTTTACTTAGCATTATATATAAATTTTTATAAATAAAATAACATTTCGAGTCGATCTTGAGTCAACTCGAGCGGATCAATGTTTGTCCTAGAATCAATTCAAAAAAAATTTTTGATCATAAGTTTTGGCTCATAGCCTAGCTTGTTTAATTCGATCCAAGCGAAAATTTGAATCGATTTACGAGCAATTAATGATTTTTGAGCTAAATTCACAGACTTATGTGCATTATGAGTATTAATTGTTTGATACATAGAATATATACAACTCGAAAGGGGATTGCATTCCTTTTAAAGAATCTATATTAACTTCGAGAGTGTACAATGACGTGTTGACTAGAAGACAAATTAATATTGGGCAGTACGATAGATACAAGCAAATGATAGAATCTTATATTGTAAGTGATAGGGATAGAAGATCACGCTCCCTCTCAGGGTAAAGATCAACTCGAAGGTGAGTTCTTGGAATGTGTTTGCACGCCTTGTTTAAAAGCATGGTTTCACGACATATGTAGGGCTAAAGTAGAAAATAATATTCTGTCCGAACATCCGCACGTCCGGACGGCCAACTGCAACCGTCAAGTCGACTTCTATTGAAGATTATGATGATGTGGTTGCCGGTGATTTGTCGTCCAGACGTGTGGTGTTCATACGTAATATTTTCTCGCTAAGGTGAGTTTCCAATTTAACCTAGAGGACATATATAAGATGGACATAAAGGTATGTAAGAGAAGTGATTGAAGCGGTTGTTCCCACCATTTTCTTATCGCAAAAGACGGAGTGTAGCAAAAATATCAACAAAATTATAGAGGAGAGATAATGAGGGAGGTGATATAAATAAAAAATCATGATTAATATATATATATATATATATATATATATATATAAACTTTAATAATTTGCATTTTCTTGTTTTGCTAAACTTAACTTTAATCTTATAAGAAAATATAAAATAAATTTTAGTATACCTTCATAGAAATTTTCTATACCATAAGCCATCCCCAAAATTTACTCACCATAATTGGTATTGAAATTTCCATAGCACACTCAAGGAATTGATTTTGTTAGAGTATAATAACATAATACAAAATAGAATAATATATTCTACCATAATGGAATACAATATGATAAAAAATATATAAAATTTCAAAATGTGAAACACATTTAAGACATTATAAAACTTTAAAAGCCTTTACCTTAGACAAATTACAGCATCATGATATAGGTCCTAATACATAAGTGGGTCTGTCTGTAACTTTGACAAGCCGTGATTGAAGTTCTAATGCAAAACTGCATCATCACTTCTTACGTAATAATCTCTCCTTGACCTTAACCCCTTTTCACCCCAAACAAAATAATAATAATAATAATAAAATAATATGTTTATTTTTTTCAAATATATCATTAAATTTTCTTCACAAATGAAGACAACACAAAGGCCCCTAGACAATATTTAAATTACACAATAGCACTCCCATTCTCCTCATCTCACAACCTTGCAATCAAGCCTTATCTCCGTCCCGCCGCTCAGACTACTCATCTTCACCATTGACTTAACAAACCCCTTAAAAAACTTATCTTGAGAGCTCGCAAATTTAGAGATCAGTCTAACGGCTCTAGGGTTGCCAAGCAAGGCTTGATCGGAGGAGAAGATGCCTTTCCCTTGAAGCAGAAGTTTGTAATATACATTGTCGAAGCTGAAGCCGGTGGAATCCATGGTGGTGCCTGCACTCCTCACCTTGTTGTGTGCGGGGCAGATATTTCGGAGGCTCACCGCGAAGGATGAGCTCAGAGATGGGTCGACGTCGACGCTGTTGTTGAAGTTGTGGATTCGGTTTTGGAATGAGGAGCAATGCGCAAAACCTAGAGTATGGCCACCTACATGAAACAATATTGCGTGCAGATGAGATAAGTGTGGATTTGTGGTATTGGCGTGTAGGGGTGTAAATGAGTCGAACACGAGCGAGCCTAGGCTCAGCTCGTGTTCAGCTCGTTTACATTTCGAGCTTAGAAAGTGTATTCTTGTTCGACTCATTTGCTTAGCGAGCCGAATACGAGCTATTCACGAACAAAGAGTCATTTTAACAACCCTAATCATGTAACCATAAGATTTTAAGGATTGGAGCAAGATTTAAGAATTATTGTTTACATTAAAAAATTATTTAAATCTAATTTAATAATTTTTATTCTATTTACTTAATTAATAATTTTAATTGATTATAAAATTTTAATTTTTTTTAAAATACTACTCATCAATATATATATATATATATATATATATATATATATATATATATATATATATATATATATATATATATGATGAATACTATTTCGAGCCAAAATGAGTCGAACAAGAACGAAAAATTTTTGTTCGTGTTTGGCTCGTTAAGACTTGTTAACTTAGCGAACGAGCCAAACAAAAGCTTCTTCACGAGTTGAACACGAGCTGTTCGCAAACAACGAGCCGTTTTGACAGCCCTATTGGTGTGTATCGGGATAGTACCGGTGATATTGCGGTGTTATTGTCTATTGGGGTGAAATACTACCCCATTACCACGGTCTGCAAGTACACCCGATGAATGCAATATTCGTTCCACATATATAGATACAAAAACAAAATATATAGACGTAAAAACAATACACTTACTAGTAATTTTTGAGTTTTTGTATTCATTAGATTTGCTTTAGGATGAATAAAATATAAATTATATTGAATTTAAACTGTATTTAACTTCTCAAAAAATAAATTTGCAGTCTATAATAAATATTAAAAATTAATAATTAAGATTTAGGTGTTATGTATATATATATATAATTAAAAGAACGGGCCGGGGCTTGAGGACACCTCCCTGCCCTATTGGTTCAACTCCCGCTTGGTCTGGGGGCGATCCAGTGTGCAAATAATTTGAGTACCACCTGACTTAAGGCAGCACTGCGACACCAGGAATTTGAATCCGTGACTTGAGGGGACTTACGAATTTAAAAGAGTCTGCTCTACCAACGAACCACGGAACGCACACAAGGTGTTAGGTATATAAATACATAAGAATTGATAAAACTAGTTAGCGCATTAAATTAAACTCCACAATTTTTATCATATTTAGATCTCAAACCTTTTTAAGCCAGAAAATCTTAATGAAAATTGAAAGTGTAAATAAATAATTAATTACCTGAGAGGGCGACGAGGTCAGCAATGGAGAGGCCGCGCTGACCAAAGTTCTGCTGCAGTTGGGTGAAGTTGAAGACAGGGTTTGGCAGCTGAATTGTCTCATTTGCTATTGAAATCCTTCCATCATTTCTCCCCGTTGGAACTGTCCAATTAGGACCCCCAGACTGCACTTTTTCGTTATTTGCATTGCAAATAAAATTTAATATCAGATCAGTATTAATTTTTAGGGGCATTTACATATATACCAGCAATTCTTATGTATTTTTATATCTATACCATCCAAATATTACATATCACATATTAATATATCAACTTTAAGAAAGTGAAATAAGTTTTGTCATGCATTACTAAGGGTCCGTTTGGGGCAGCTTATTTGGTGCGGTAGCGTTTTGAAAACACAGCTGGACTGTTTGGGTAACTGCGTTTTTGGCAGCTTATGCGTTTTCAAAACGCTGAAAACAGTGTTTTCACACCGCACCTACCTAAGTGTGGTAAGAACTTTCTGGCTGCAGTCTGACTTTTACAAAAATAAAAATAAAAATTTATAATAGCCACCGCACCTAGGTTATCAGCAGATTATACCAACATATCAAAAGATTATTCAATAAGTTGCAGCTGCCCCAAACAGAACATAAATTGTGATATATGCAAAAGTTGAAGTTCAGATGTTATATTGGATATGTAAATACATAAATTTTGAGTGATTTGCATGTAAATCTTCCTATTAATTATGTTCTTCATATAAGTAACATAACCTCTTATATTAATAGTGTCATGATATGAATAATATGATTTTTTTTACAAATTATGTGTCTAATATTCAAAATTTATTACTTCTTTACTTAATATTTAAATTTGTTATGACATGCTTAAATATCACAAATAATAAATTTTCTAAAATGAAAAAAAATAATTTATATTATTTAATGTTATTATAACATTAAAATATTAAAATTTGAGTGTTAAAGATATAAATACATTAAAATTACTTTGTTTACATGTATTTAAATCCTAAAAGTTGAATTAATATTTAAATTTTTATATATTTACATATCTAATACATAAAATTTAATATTTGCTTGTAAGAAAAATTATATATATACCGTAGAATTCTTATTTATATCTAACACCTAAATTTTTATATTTATATTTATAGCATTTTAATGTCATAAAATTAAGAATGATCAATGCTCATTTTGCTCTTAAAAGAATAAATAATAGTTTAAGTTTATGT
Source organism: Papilionanthe hookeriana x Papilionanthe teres (assembly GCA_022702705.1). Taxonomy (NCBI): domain Eukaryota; kingdom Viridiplantae; phylum Streptophyta; class Magnoliopsida; order Asparagales; family Orchidaceae; genus Papilionanthe; species Papilionanthe hookeriana x Papilionanthe teres. The sequence continues at coordinate 37,985,891 of CM040438.1, forward strand.
TATATGAAATATTTAAATGCTATACATATAAGAATAAAACTTTAGTTGTGTTATATATATATATATATATATTAAAAAATGAATCGATTGGGAAGGACTAAACTGTCCCTTAAATATTAATCCACATATATGCTAGTTCAACTCAGATGGGATTCAAACGCAGGGTAGAGGAGATTTATGCTGAAACTGTCATCCAACTGGCCACGGTTGCGTATTTAGTTGTGTTATATATATATATTGTGCACATGTCTTAACCTGTTGGTTGGTTTTCTACAAGTCCCTTCAGATTAAGAGTTCGAATCCCCGTGGCACGGCGGTCCATGAAAAATAACATATGACGCGGGCTTCTTACCATGGGGCCTAGCGCATAAGAAATATGTATTTGGGGCTCTGCCAAATACCGATTCTTATATATATACACACATACATACATATATTATCACATTAAAAATATCACAATAATAACTTTTAAACATGAAATACACCTAATAGGTTAGGGAAAATATTTTAAAACTAAACTTTTTAAGTATTAGAAATATATGCAAATACATAATAGTTAAATGGTATATATGTAAATCTTCCTTTTAATTTATTACAATATTATCCAACGTACCAAAGCCACAGCATCTCTTGCCGCAAGAGCCAGTATATCCGCGCAGGAGACGACGCCCGGACACGCGCTCTCCACCGCCTCCTTAGCGTGGTCTATCACATAAAATGCGTGCAGGGATATATTTGGCGGCCCATCTTTCTCCGCCGTATTATCCTTCGTCGAATTCAGCAGCACCGATCCATCGCACCCCTTAAAACAATATGCAAAATATAATTTTTATATCATGAATCAAATCAAAATCCATTTTTTATTTCTGAAAATCAGAAAGGAGAGAAATTGATGGAGGGAGAAGAAAATTAAACAAACTCTGATGAAACAGTCATGGAAATGCATGCGGAGCAGAGCTGCTGGAACAGTTTTATCATTATCCATCCCCTTCTTCACAGCTGCTGTAACCAAATTTTCAGCAGTGGGACAGCTCTTCTCATAGTAGTTGATGCTCAGCGCATTGCTGTGAGGAATGAGGAGAGATAGAGCGAAGAGAAGAAGAGTTACAGTCGCCATGCAGAGCTAGCAAGCTTTCTTCAACTGTGAGTGAGTTCTGTTGGTTTAATTATAAACGAGGAAGAAGAAGGATTTGGTATGAGAAACGTTAATGATTTTGGTTAAGTAGTATGATTGAAGGGTTGAAGCTAACACATCCATAAGATATGTATTTATTTTTTAATTAATTTTTTTATATGGGAGTACTTGTTAGGGTTAAGTGTCACATCATGGCATGATATAAAGTAGTCAACTGTGCTTGGCTGGCCAGCTTAAAATATTGTTAAGACTGACATTTCAACAATAAAATTTGTCACCAAATATCGTTCTATATAAATATATATATGTACTGAATTATTTTGTGAATTGTGAATCCTACATTTGAAAGAAATTTAAGCTGTTTTGTGGGAGTGGATATGTAATTATGAGTTTAGATTTGAAATATTTAAGGAGTAATGAGCTATTAAGAGAATAAAAAATATTAATTATACTGCAAATCATCTTAAATTCCTTCCAAATTTAGGATTCAAAGATGAAGAATTCTCATGTTACTCACTCACAGTTGAAGAAAGCTTGCTAGCTCTTCATGGCGACTGTAATTCCTCTTCTCTTCGCGCTATCTCTCCTCTTCATTCCTCGCAGCAATGCGCTGAGCATCAACTACTATGAGAAGAGCTTTACCACTGCTGAAGATTTGGTTACAGTACCTGTAAAGAAGGGGATGGATAATGATAAAACTGTTCCAGCAGCTCTACTTCGCATGCATTTTCATGACTGTTTCATTAGAGCTTGTTTAATTTTCTTCTCCTCCATCAATTTCTCTCCTTTCTGCTTCTTCAGAAATAAAAAAATGGATTTTGATTTGTTTTATGATATAAAAATTATATTTTGCATGTTGTTAAATATCAATCAATCGCTGAATTATAACGCACTTCTAGTTAAATGATAATTAATTACAATGACTAATTGTAGTTTGTAAGTAACTATCAAAAGTCATCTATAGGTCATTAACAAACTATATAATATAAGGTTCATTCATAACATCAGCTACTAACCCTAATTTTTTTTTTTTAATTAAATATCAATCATTTGCTGAATTAGGTAAGCAAGCATTTATTGTGTAATGAATCAAAATCAACTTCAAGGATAGTTGCCGGATACATATACAAATTAAGAGTTAAGTACATTTTTGTTTTTATCATCTATTTGCATCGTCTCATAGCCAACATATCACTATAAGATTAACTGAATTAACGTTAGTCAAATCTGATGCTAATACGATAAAAAAATAACGAAAACAGTCTTAACGATGATTTGCGTCGGACGTATAATCCAAACAAAAAATAGGAGTTCAAGATGTAATTAGCATCCAATGTGTTTGGCGCAAACAACTTGCGTCGACGTTAACATTAGACATTGTGGACTTTAACTAACTTTAACGGGAGTCATGCCAACACAAATGTTAACTATGACATTTGTGTTCACCTTTTGCGAATGCAAACTTTTTTCGTTATTTGTGTCTGCTCATTTCTATAGGAGAGATTGATTAGCATCGGAATGCATGGAAGAGGTTCGGAAATTCATCGAAGAAAGCATCACTGTCATGACTTCAACTCCTAACACCTACTTTTCACCCTTCACATCTTTTTTACTTCAGCCGAGAGCACATGATCTTATGAACGTATCTGTTATTGCCGCAAGAAAGCAGTTTCCCCAAACAAAACTATTATTGCGGTCTGAAAAACAAAGCAGATAGAAAATTGTCCCAAATAAACTCCGAGTTTGTGAGTGTGTGAAGGATATGATTATGAGAGATAATGCACATAAATTGATTTTCAAACTACTTTAATTTGTAGGTTGGCAAGAATAGTTTTTTTTTTCTCTTTTTTAAACTATTAAATTAAACCTCTAAAATGTATTTTCATAAGTTTATGAATAAATCAATTTATCTTAAAAATTAAAGAATTATAAAAAGTATTAAATATCACTTAAATATCAATTTATATTGTTGAATTTTGATTTGTCCATTAATCACACCTCAGGTATAGAGTGCACGAAAGGAGCAAAAGTGATATAAATGATAACAGTGGGCATTAAACAAATTAATATGGGGGTAATTTAAGTCTTCCGAGTCCTCTCGGATCACTATTATATTTATAAACACAATCCCTTATTTATAGGGCAAGAGTACAATCTGTGAAGTTACTTATTTGCTTCTATTTTAATGGCATCATTACAATGATATTTCCAATATTTTACAATTATTACTTTGCCGTACAAGCTTCGGGTCGTTCAAACTGCGACTCATCTAGGCTGATCATTGATTGTTCAGCTGCAGGTCGTCCAGGTTGCTGGTCATGCATGCTGTAGGTCGTGCAGGCTACTAGCTGTCCAGACTTCTAGGCAGTAGATCGTCCAAACCGTTGGTAGTCCGGGTTGGGGGTCGTCCCGACGAGAGATTCTATATGACATACTTTTGTTATACAATTATTATTATTACAATATGGTTTCCAATAAACATTTAAGTTGAATTGGCTAATCCTAATGAAATAATTTAAGTTAGCAGCCAGCTAATATGCTCACTTCAATTAGTGTCACTTCCTACGTACAAAGTTGTTTAACCTTCACAATAGAAGATGAAAGAGAGGACATAACAAAACATTTTAAAGGCTATTAAATACTATTTATATTGGTTAGACCAGACCCCTCATCCATATATATATATATATATATATATATATATATATATATATATATATATATATATATATATATATATATATATATATATAATAACCTTAGTTAGGAAGCTTTGTCCCCATACTTATTAAAATTAAGAAAATTGAACATACATAGCACATAGTTTTTATTTATTTAAGTATCTCGCACCTAAACTTTAATATTTATGTAAATGTCGTGCTGTCATAAAACTCGTTGTTCGCTAACAGCTCGTGTTCGGCTCACTAAGCACTTCGTGTTTGATTTGTTCATTAAACTAGCGAAAAATAAATAAATTCTTTAGCTTGATTTATAAATGAACCGAAGAGAAATAAATTTTGTTTTATTGTATTATGCTCATTAATTAAATATTTTAAAATATTATTTTTATTATATATTTCTTTAATTTTTAGGATTTATTAAAAAAAATAATAAAATTGGGGCAAATACATGCTTGATATTTACAAATCAACCACCTTCTTTCGTCGAGTTTCCAAAACCTCGCTCAGATATTAAAATTCATGATAAAACCCGAACCCCTATTCTTCATTTCTATCAAATTCTCAATAGCTTGATTGTGACAAGCGTAAATACATCGGTTCGGTCGTTGGTGGCTAATTTGTAAATCTATATTTTTGGGTGGTCTGCATATAATTATCCCTAAACTTTATTATTATTATTATTATTTAAATTCATTTGAGCTAATTTAAAGACGAAAAACAAGTTGAAATGAACAAATGATTTTGAATTGAGTCAACACGAACTTGTTATTCGCAAGCCATTTCAAACACGAGTCTATTTTGACTAATAATAATAATAATATTTGAACGAGTCAAACATAAACAAGCAATGAGCACGCTCAAACACGACTTGTTTACAACCTTAACAGTTGCTAAAATACAGAGCGTTCTTATGCGAGTTGTGAAAGATTTAGGGTTTAAACTCATGGGATTTTCTCATGTGGGATTAGCTGAGCTGATCTGTTCCTTAATACATAATGATTCATTAAAAATACAAATCACAATGATAAATTAATGTCTTATGGTTTTTTTTTTTTTTTTTTTTTTGAGTTAGACCTCACCTAGAAAGCTCCCACTGCATCTAGTCAGGAGTGGTGGGAGAAGAGACGGTTTTTTTGAAAAAACTGTCAAAACATAGTTTATCCAAACAAACAAAATAGTTGTGCGGTGCCGTACCGCCGCCCCCAGATGGACCCTTGACCGAATTAAACTGATCGATATTTTAATTATATTCTACGATTACCCACTTCCTAAAAGGCGAGGGTTTGATCAAATGGCTTGATTTTTTGCTCTAATTGTCGAATAATTTGAAATTAGTTTAACTCAATTAAAAGGCTTATAATTTAGAGAAATAAAATAAGAGAAAAAATGAAGCGGATATTACAATTTCTATAAATGATATATTTTGCACCTAAATTTAAAAAGTAAAGTGTAGGTGTTAGATATGTAAATACATAAAATGCATAAATGCATCCAATGATTTATAAATATCAATGCTTATGGTGCTCTGTATGTAATTATACCTAAATTAATACTCAGATAAATATTAGTCTTAATCTTTAAGAACTTGTCAAGTGGCGGGCACCCCATTTCCACCCAAGAAGGAGCCCCCACCTCAACAATGAGCGTTGACTTTCTATTACTGGGCGCCACCCGTCACCTTTGTTGACTCGTGAGGAACATGGCCTCTCTCTGATTTATTACTCAAAATTACAGATCTCTATAGAGCAGCAGTTACAGTTTATTAAAAAATAATAGTGAAGCTGTTGAAAAATAATATGATAATAAAAAAATTACGGTGATAATTACTATATATTTTTAAAAAAAAGTTAAACTGCAACTAAAAAGTTGCCGCTACGCTTAGTCATGGCCGATGAGAAAACACATATTTCAGTGATAGTTATTTTAAAAAACTATCAAAATATAGTTTACCCGAACAAATAAAAATGTAATACAATATCACACCGTCACCGCACCGCCGCCCCCAAACGGAGCCTTAATATGTAGCAAAATATCTAATCAATTATGTAAAATATAAATAAAGAATAAATAAATTCTAATTTAAAATAATTTATAATTAAATGTATATTTTAATAAGATGGATCTAATGACAACAAACATGTTTTTTTTATATATTATATTATATTTATTTATTTTAACAAAACTAATAACAATATGAATATTTTCTATATTTTATTTTTTTATTATTTATGTATATTTTATTTTCAAATAAAACTAGTTTATTTGAGATCCAATGAACTCAGATTGAAGGATAACAAATAAATAGATTAATGTTTGGTTGAATTCTCTTAGATTGAATCCATAACTCAATTAGCTCAATTGAGATTGTTGAGAAATTTAGGGTAAAGCAAACAAGAATCGACGCAATCCAGAAGAACACAAAAAGATTTAACGAGGTTCGGCAAAGATGCCTACGTTCTCGGGAGCAGAGCGGCGATTATCTTTTCACTATTCGAAAAGAAGTACGTAATACGGTGATTCAACATTCAACGATAGTCCCAGGTTACTAACAGGACCTATTTATAATCATAGAAGTACAATATGTAATTACCAAATTACCCCTCTATTAACTGCAGGGCGTTGGCCCCGCACTCCCAACCCACATAATAAACTCCTGCATTCGCTCGCTCCACTCAAACATTAATTCCATATTAGGTATATGAGCCATACCTAACAGAGATATCTATGACATACAAAGCATATGCCAAACAAGACATCCCATTATCGAAAAACCTGATAAACACCGAAGAAAATTTATTGTATCGAAGATTGCCTTTCAACACAGTGCGATCCCCACTACTGTTTGGACATCTTGACGACACACACTATATTTTCGCCAATACATCAGTGGCGTTTGAGAATAGAGGTGTAAACGAGTTGAACACGAGTGAGCCAGGCTTAGCTCGTGTTTGGCTTGTTTATATTTTGAGCTTAAAAAGTGTGCTCATGTTTGGCTCGTTTGGTTATCGAGCCGAACACGAGCCGTTCAAGAACAAACAGTTGTTTTGACAACCCTAATCACATACCCATAAGATGTTAAGTATTGAGACAAAATTTTAAAATTATTGTATATATTAAAACACTATTTGAATCTAATTTAATAATTTTATTTTATTTTTTTAATTAATACTTTTAATTGATTATAAATCATTATAGTCTTGTAGTCAATTAATTTTTTTAAAAATAGTACTCAACATAATATATATAATTGATGAGTAATATTTTGAGCCAAAACGAGCTGACACGAACGAACATATCTTTGTTTGTGTTCAGCTCATTAACTTAGCGAATAAGCCGAACACAAGCTTCTTAACGAATCGAACACGAGCTGCTCACGAACAACAAGCCGTTTTGACGGCCCTATTTGAGAACTTGAGGAAGAGTAAATGTTATATATTTTGAGATTTGGGGGACGAATATATTTGCCTCAAATACTATTGAGATTAAAGGCATCCACATCATGTTCCAGGTGCGAATAATTTCTTTATTAATGATGATTTTACTAAGTTTGAATTATTAGCCTCTAGTGATGGTGTCATAATTATTATATATATATATATATATATATATATATATATATATATATATATCTATGTATATAAAATCAGATTTGGTATCTAATATTTATAATAAAAATATTGAATGTTTACTACTGAAATATATTCATATTATTGAGAATATTCTCTTTTATTATATTTCTTTTATGCCCTCTTATCTTAACTTTATATAGAGCCATGTTTGCACAAGCAATATAATTTAAAATAAATAAATAAATACTGACTTATTATATTTGCAACAATGGAGGAACGAATCTGTATGAATTAACGACCAACATCACATTGTAACGAAACATCTTACAGAGCAGTGCATTGTCCTAAATACAATGCAATGATGCTCTGAGAGACAATATATTGCAATCGCTCTTAGCTGATATGCAACAGTTGCATTGGCACACGAACATTGTATGTTTCCGTGTACGTGTATATTTACTTTTCAAATAAATAACATAATAATGTTTTGGTATAAAATTAGTTCTAAAAAATTTTGTAGTCATCAAATCCACAATGAAAATAGTATAATATAAAAAAAAATTCATCGAAATATATTTTGATTATTTGCAAAGAATTTTTAGCGTAAAAAATTAAACGAATGTGAGACCAAGTGTTTGTTCGGGGCAGCTGCAGCTCATTAAAAAACAGTTGTGTTCGTCGAAAAATAATTTGATATTAACAAAGCTGCAATGACAATTGAATTTTGCTTTTTAAGTCAGACCGTACATAGAAAGTTGTCAACATATCTAGTCAGAATCGGTGTGAAAATGCATATTTCAGCGACAACATTTGAAAAAGTTCTCAAAACACAGATTGCCCAAAGAAACAACAAGAATTGCAGATAAGAATCAAATTGAAAATTCATTTATGATTTTTATTCATTTAAGGACTTAAATATAGGAATCTGACCATTGAGTCATAATTCATAGTTTAATTAGAGATAATGTTGGTTTGGCCAATTCTTTCTCAGCGTCACATTTGACCAAACCCTAAATTAAGCTTCTTTTAGTATCATTTGACATTTAAATTGTATATAATTTTTTATTCAATTTTCATAGATATCCACATACTTATATATATTTACACATCCAACCCGTACTTAAACTTTCATATTTACAAACATAATCACTCAAATTTTCCATATTACATCAAAATACATTTCAAGCAAAATTTATGACACAAAAGTGCTATAAATGTAATTATAAGATTTTAGGTATTAGATATGTAAATAAAATAATTATGTGGATTGGATGTAAATTTTCCTTTTTTTTATTAATTTTTCTTCAAAATGTCAATTTCATTATCTTTTTCGTGGCCTTTTAAATATAAATAAAAATATTTACATTAATTCGTAATTTAAAATTATAATTAAGGAATGGGTCAACTTTATCACTTTCATCGTTGTTATCAAAATTAAAATATCTTTAGGCAAAATTAATACGATAAATATTTTTTCTTTGGTAATACAAAAAAAAGTACATAAAAAATGTAAATATTAAAAAAAAGATTCGATATTTCGGAAGGACTATTCTGTCCCCTAAATACTGATCCCATATGTGTTAATTCGAATCAGTTGAGATTCGAACTCGGGGCAGAAGAGAATTACACCGAAGCTGCCTTCCAACATGCCACGATGGACTAAAAAGAATGGACGTGTAAGCCTCATAAAAGTCTGATGTTACAAATTTACGCATCCGCCGACCATCTCCATCAATCCTACCAAAATCCGCATAAATCTCATCGATTGAGTGATACCTCTGTCGAAGCCGCATAGAAATACCATCATCCTCCTCTACTTCCGCATCTGCCGCAACAGTGAAGAGAAGAGGACGACCGTAAGGGATGCTTCCGACGAATATAGGAGAAGAAGATGTGGTATATATTAGGCATCATTCACTAATGTTGACCAAGTATATTTTAAAGACTCGTGTTCGTCGAATCGAAGGAAACAGGCTGCGATCTGAAACAGAGAAAATTTGTTTGGAAATTTTCTTATTTAATAAAATTTTTTACAGATATTGACGTGCACTCCAAATAAATGGAACTTCAATTCCAAACATTTAATATATTATGCAAATATAAAAAATAAAATAATCTTAATACATAATATATATTTTTTTTATTATTTTTAATAATTATATAGTATGCACGATTAAAATGACGCGTGGAAATATTTTAGGCCGAGCTCGAGTTACTCGGCCTCCTGGCTTCTCCAGCTAATCCGATTCCGCCACGTGTCCATTCTCGGCGAAAATCCCCACGGTACCTTCCAACGGCGGAAACCGCAACAGCGCGTAGATTGAGGGCTCACGATTACCCGCGGTGCACCGGACGCATCGTCCCTGTCCGTATAGTCGGTTCTGCAAGGTCCATATAAATTCTCGCAACCGCGACAAACCCAACAGAAACATAGAGAAGAGAGAGAACAATGGAAGAAATGCTTGCAAAAGGGAAGAAGCGATTATGGCCGGCGGCTCCATCGCCGATCCGAATACCCGGATTCACGGAGACGGAGGTCGCGGCGGCGGAGCAGCTCGTACAGCTTAGCGAGAGCAGTGGCGAATCATCGCCGGGGAATCTACAGAGAAGCCTCTCCTCCGCGCTTTCTTCGTCTTCCTCTCCTATTTCCGTCGGAAGCATCCCTTACGGCCGTCATCTTCCCTTCACTGCTGCGGAGGATGTGGAGGTGGAGGAGGGTGATGGGGTTTCTATGCGGCTTCGACCGAGGTATCGCTCAATCGCTGAGATTTATGCGGATTATGGTAGGATTGATGGAGATGGCCGGAAATGGACGGCGAGTGCGGCGGCTGAGGCGACGAGGAGGAAGAGGGAAGATTTTGGAGGGATTCGGGTGCAGCGAGGGACGGATAGGTTTGTAAAGTTGTGCCATTAGACTTTTTTGAGGCTTACAATCCGTCCATACTTTTTAGCTTTACATATGTAGAAGTTTGTAAATAAAACTAGATCATATATTTTGTATAAATAAGAATCATTTACTTTTTGTGGTTTGTGTATTATGAGGCATGTAACCTTTTGAGGTTCATAATGTACGTGTATCTTCTGAGACTTAAAAGAATTCTGAGATTTTCAAGTGGATTAGGCAGTCTTTCTAGTAAGGATTATGTCATCTTATCTCCTAGGCTTGTCATTTAGAGGTGTGGTAGCTTTCTATTGAGACTTACCTCATGGGCTCGTCTTTTAGGGATATCGTAGCTTTCCATCGAGTTTTGTCTTATAGGCTTGAGATTTGGGGATTTGTGTGGAAACATTGCCTGTCACTTGTCTTCAAGGAGTTTTTATGCACATTCAAATATTTCATAAGAGAATAAAGAAAGTTTTATTGATAATACAAAAATTTCAATGAATAATGGTTCTTTAAAGTAACATGAGAAGAAATAAAACTAGGAACTTGTATACTAGGATGAAAACAAAATGTCTTTTATTCAAATAAGATAAGTTGTACTTGTGCTTATTATCATTTGATAATTTCAAGGATTTTCTTTTGATTCTCCTCACCTTGTTCTTGTGGGTAGCGATCCAAGCAATTATATTCATTTTTTTCCTTTTGAATGTTTTTTTGCATTGTGAAAATGATAATATTGAGACTTCTCCACCATTTAGATTTTTAATTGCCTTGGCCACTTGTTGGCTTCTTCATCCCCGATGGACATTAAAATTTTAACACGTGACATGTTGTGTGATGTGCATTTTTTTTTTGTTGAGGCTCACGTCGCTGGTTCTCAGGTCGAGGGGGGAAATAATATTTATCTTGCGATTCAAATTTCTTTTGTTGTGAGGCTTGATAAGATATCTGACATTATCCTTGCGCTTGCTCTTTAGCCGCTTGAATTGTTCATTGTTTGCACCGATGATCTCATATGCAGAGATTTGAGCTTCGACATGATGAACAAAATCGATGTAAGAGTTGACAATCTCCTGCAAAAATAATGAGTAAAAAGATCCTAGGTGATGCCCTCTAAGAGAGATTACTCTCGGCAATTCAAGATCCACCTTTGGGATCCGATGAGCCTCAGTAGAGAACCAATGAAAATAAACTTTAAGCTAATTTTCTTTGTTTTAATAAATTCCCGATAAATGAGATGAATCTTTGATGATCCCTAGTTTGAAATGAACTGCTCAATGAAAGTTTGACAAGTTCATTGAAAGTATTAATAATTCTCCACAAGAAACAACATAACCAGGTGCGAGCTTGACCCTTGGGAGTGACAAAGAACACTTTATAGTGAAGTGCATCAAAGACATGCTAAATGTTCATGATAGTTCAATAGTGATTAACATGCCTAGGGTTCAATTACTCATTCCTAAGAATCAATATTTAGGATCTTAGAATCCACTGGAATGGGATGTTGGAGGATCACCTCTGCTGAAAGTGAGGATTTTGAAAATTACGATGAGCGGGAAAATGATCCCTATCCCCTAGATGTTGTAGCTCGTCACATATTACAGTTTCAAGAGCAAAATACAATTGGGTAAAGTTTCCTGTGAGCTTCGAGGATTAGATCGATCTAGCTAGGCGGGACTAATGAGTGTGACTTGCAGAATCGAGAAGGTCAACATTCTGTTGAGGAAATGTTCCATCACGGGGAGATAGCCTGGTTCGAGTGTTCTCAAACAGAGCAATTCGTGCAGCTGTTGGACTTGTTTTGTGGGCATCTGCTGTCGAGCCTTGTGTGGGAGTTAACGGATCTCATTATGTGTCTACTCCATCCTATGCATTTGATCCTCCAAAGGCCAGCCCGTGGTGTCTTCATCAACACGATAGCGTCTTCCAGGGTGGGAAGCATAAATGTTTGAGATCCTTGCTTCGTGATTGTGCCAAGGAATAGTGAGTGTTGGAGTGAGCTGCCCTATTGTTGTAAATGTTGTGTATGGTGGCCATTTATCAAGTTTTGCAAATTTGTCGGTGTTGGGATTATCTTTGCCACAAACCACACCAAATTGATGTGTGTTAAAAAATGCTTGGTAATAGAGTAATTAATTATCGTCTTAGCATTGCACTAGAATTCAACGCGCACTCATGTAATAAATGTGACAAGTAGAAACACCAGAAGTATTATGTGGAGAGCCCGAAAGAGGAAAAAACCACCATGTTTAGCCCAGTTGAAATGATCTAATATGAGTTAGTGATTACACTTATATGCCCTTCTCATATAGCCGTGAAAGCATTATATAACTTATCATGTTACAATGATCATGCATAAAAGATCTCGTTACCCGACAATATAAAGCGGTTGCATCAGAGAGTAGTTGTTGGAGTTTTGGTACTCCATGTTTGAGGTTGGCACGACATTTGACATGATGAGCTGCTCAGTAAGATGCTCCGTGACTCTGCGACGTCGAATGTTACTTCTCACTCCACAAGTCTTGAGTATATACAGAGCTTCGTTGTAATGAGTAGATAGTGACATATCATGGGCGGCAGAGGCCGGTAGGTGGTGGTTGATGATGGTTGGTGGCTGCAGGAGCGAGCGATATTCATTAGATCTTTTTTGTATAAGCGATAGTGGGCTTCAGCTCCTCTCCAAGTTTCGTCATTGTTCTATCTCAGGGTTTAGGTCCCCTCTCAAGAGGGTGTAACACTCTATTTATAGAGTTTGAGAGAGGCCTCTCTGCAAATAGGAAAGAAATTCATACCACTCCATCAGACGACCTCGAGAAATTCCCTTGATTGAACGACTCTCAGTGAACATTTGAGTGTCTTCATGATGTCAAAATTAAGCGAACTTGAGCGCACTAGATTCGTCTTATCGAGACTCTTCATTTAACCATAAACTTATTAGATTTAGAATCTGTTTTGCCTTTCAATGAGGCACCAAAAGTTTCCAAAACTAGTTTAATGGCATTACCTAAGCTTGATTTGACTCGAATCGGATCAATGTTGGTGTCATTTTATTCGTCTCGTCGAGCCGATCAGCTTGACTATAGATTTGAAGAAACCATAGTCCTCATGATTTTTAATTAAAGTAAAAAATTAAATTAAACATATTTAATAGATCTAGTATAATATTATTTTAGAAAAAAAAAAACAATATTTTATTATTTCTTGTTTACACGCAATCAACTATGACTCATTTTAATCCCTTGGAATAAATTACTTGTTTTAGAAAATAATTTATTCCATTAATATAGAATACTATATGAAATAATATCAATTAATCATATTTAATTAATTTTGCAATAAGAATATTACAAAAAAAGACAGTAATTTGTTGTTTCTTGTAAGTTTAGATTTACACCCAATCAAATATAGGGCTCATTATAATACTTAAGAAAGCTCCTATTTTCCTCTATGGTACAAAACAAAGTTCAAAATTGCTGATTTGGACCTGAGTGGGGCGATGTGGCAATGCCCCTTTTTCTTCCTCTATATGGGGATGGTGCGACTTCCTCGGCACTTTTCTTACATATGGTTTGAATAAAACAAGGTTTTATTTGGGCTTATTATAACGTGGTGATGAAGCAATTGTCCTCTCATTAAGAAATTGTTTTGTTAGTTGCTTTCATGCTAATTAAAATTTCCAAAGCATTTACATACTACCCCCACAATTCTTATATTATTACATGTCTAAACACATAAAGTTCGTGTTTATAATTGAGGGGAGTCGGAAGGTCTGCAGCGGTCGAGTAATGAATTATCGGCTTAGCGTTGCATGAAAACCCATCACATACTCGATGATTGAGAAATTTATTGATGACGTGTATATATATATATACTTATGATGCGTGCTAGAATAGTCGCGGCGGTAAAATAACGGATTGTCATCTTAGTGTTGCTTGAAGATTCAACACACACTCAGACAAAATAAAACAACCAGTAGAGATAGTAGAAGTTTTTATGTGGGAAACCCGTAAAGAGAAAAAATCACAAGGTTTGACCCAGTTGCAAAAATTCACTATAAGTTGATGATTATAGCAACCACTTCTCCCATAGATGAGAAATGTTAGAATATCACTCAAGTTACAATATTGACTTGCATATAGATTTGTTATCAGGAATGTGAGTCGACCAATAGCGATCGACGACGACCTGCGGGTGGTGGTGGACAGTGGTCGGTGTTGGTCAACAACGGTCGGCAGTCGTCATGCTCTAGGGCAGTCGGCTGTGGTCGACATCGGTCGGCGATGGTCGACAAAAGTCAGCATTAGTCAGCAGCTGCGGGAGCGGTGCTAAACTTCAGCTCATTCTCATAGCTTCAAACTATTCTTTAAGCCTCAAGCTATATTTATAAAGCTTTGGGTGCAATTAATGCAAGAATATGAACCCCTTTGATCGGATGGTCACAAGAGCTTCTTTTAATCAGACTCATTTGATGGACATTTGAGTACTTTAATGATGTCATAATTCAGTGATATTGGATTCCTTGGATTGCACTTATTTAGACACTCGATTTGACTATAAGCACATTAGATTCGACATATGTTTGACCTTCCAAATATATCCAGAAAACTCTCAAAAGTAGTTTAATGTCTTGATCAGAGCTTGATTTGACTTAGATTAGATCAATTTTGATATCATTAAGTTTGTTTCGTTGAGCTAATTAGTTTGACTTAAGCTTGCTAAAATCAAACTTTCAGATGATTTTTTTTTAAGTTTGAATGTTTATTGCTCAAAAGATACGTGTCATGCCTCGAGCTCTCCTTGTCGGAGAGATCACCCGAGCTCGTCGGAGTATTGCCTCCGTCGACATAAAATGAAGCTCTCCTTCCTAAGGAGAGACCGTGAGCTCACCAAAGTTGCCATTCCCTAAGCTAGGATGAAGCTTTCCTAATCGTACTCCCCATAAAGTTCATCAGAGAAGGACGAGATTGCCAGAGGAGAGACAGAAGGGTGAAGAAGAGTAAAAAAAATAAAGGAGACGGGCTCCCATAGCTTTCTCTTCTTAAGGAAAATGAAAGATCTTCCTCTCTTTCCCTCTCCAAGGAGCTCTCTCCAAGGCACATGTAAGATCTCTAAATGCTCTCCAAGGAAATCTCCTTCAACCCAAAAAAAGTTGAAAATGAAGTGGAGGATGGGGCGAGATGAGGCTCCTCTAGGTTAAGATCAGCTCACCCAAGAAAATCTCTCATTAGCCAACTCTAGCTCCGTGCCCCGAGCAAGTTCTAAAGAGTCCTGCATGGGTTTCTTAAGCTATGTGATGCTACAGGAAAAACATAGAATATCTCAAGTCGTTCAGGTGGACACTCTACACTCGTGACACCAAAAAGTGATACTAACAAAGACTGTAGTATATATCATGAAATATATGTCGTAATGGACCGTAGTGATGAGCTTTTATCCCATAGAAGGGAAATGATTATTAGATCTTCTAAGTTACCACAATGACTGACGATTTCTGATCAGTGGCAATCGACGATGATTGGTGGTGATTAATGACTGTCAGCGACGGTTGACGATGGTCCGTGGTAAAATAACGGATTATCGTCTTAGCGTTGCTTGAAGATTCAACACACACTTAGACAAAATAAAACAACCAATAGAGACGACATAAGTTTTTATGTGGGAAACCCGTAAAGAGAAAAAACTACAGGGTTTGACCCAGTTACAAAAATCCATTATAAGTTGATGATTATAACAACCACTTCTCTCATAGACGAGAGAGGTTAGCATATCGCTCAAGTTACAATGTTGACGTGAAGATAGATTTGTTGTAAGGAACGTGCGACGACCGATAGCGATCGACGACGACCGGCAGATGATGGTGGATAGTGGTCGGTGTTGGTCGACGACGGTCGACAGTAGATGATGGTCGAGGGTAGTCGGCTGTGGTCGACGGCGGTCGGTGGTGGTCGACGACAGTCGGCGATGGTCAGCGGTTGCAGGAGCGATGCTAAACTTCAGCTCATTCTCACAGCTTCAAGCTCTTCTTTAAGCCTCAAGCTATATTTATAAAGTTTTGGGTGCAATTAATGCAAGATTATGAACCCCTTTGATCGAACGGTCATAAGAGCTTCTTTTAATCGGACTCATTTGATGAACATTTAAGTACTTTAATAATTTTAGAATTCAGTGATCTTGGGTTCGTTGGATTGGTCTTATCCAAACGCTAGATTTGAATATAAGCTCATAAGATTCGACATTTGTTTGACCTTCCAAATATATTCAGAAAACTCTCAAAAGTAGTTTAGTTTCTTGATCGGGGCTTAATTTGACTTAAATTAGATCAATTTTGATATCATGAAGCCTGTTTCGTTGAGCTAATTAGTTTGACTTAAGTTTGCTGAAATCAGACTTCCAGATGAATTTTTTTTTTAAGTTTGAATGTTTATTGCTCAAAAGATTACCTCGAGACACGTGTTATGCCTCTAGCACTCCTCGGAGAGATCACCGAAGCTCGTCGGAGTATTGCCTCCGTCGACATAGGATGAAGCTCTCCTTCCTAAGGAGAGACCGTGAGCTCACTAAAGTTACCATTCCCCAAGCTAGGATGAAGCTTTCCTAGCCGTACTCCCTATAAAGATCATTGGAGAAGGATGAGATTGCCAGAGGAGAGACATAAGGGTGAAGAGAGAAAGAAAATGAAGGAGACGGGCTCCCTTAGTTTTCTCTTCTTAAGGAAAATGAAAGATCTTCCTCTCTTTCCCTCTCCAAGGCACCTGTAAGATCTCCAAATGCTCTCCAAGGAAATCTCCTTCAACCCAAAAGAAGCTGAAAATGAAGTGGAGGATGGGGCGAGATGAGGCTCCCCTAGGTTAAGATCAGCTCACCCAAGGATATCTTTAATTAGCCAACCCTAGCTCTGTGCCTCGAGCAAGTTCTAGAGAGTCCTGGATGGGTTTCTTAAGCTATTTGATGCTACAGACAAACCATAGACTATCTCAAGTTGTTCAGACGGACACTCTACACTCGTGACACCAAAAAGTGATACTAACAAAGATTGTAGTATATATCATGAAATATATGTCGTAATGTATGCATGGATGAGGTGAAATTCTTACCACGATGATGGATGCAACATCAATAAACTCTTGGATGGGTGTCTTAAGCTATGGGATGCTACAGACGAATCATAGACTATCTCAAGTCGTTCAGGTGGACGCTCTACACTCATAACACCAAAAAAATGATGCTAACAAAGATTGTAGTATATGTCATGAAATATATGTCGTAATGTATCAATGGATGAGGTGAAATTTTTACCATGATGATGGATGCAACATCAATAAAGTTCATGAAGTGGGCCTTGATAAATGGTTGTGATATAGATTTTATAGCAACAAACGCCTTTAAAAGAAAATTAAATCGTTGCAAGCAAATATTAAGATGTATTTCTTGTATTAGTTATGGTTATAGTGCTGATTAATGCCATAAACTTAGTATTATATTTAATGATTAGGTACAATACTTGGTTATGAAAAGTCTTTATTTGATGATAAATATACTATAAATGTAAAGTCCAATTTAAGTCTTGACATGCCAATAATTACAAAGTAAGTGAAGGTTAACGTTCGATCTCATGGAGTGATGATTGTAACATTAGTGAAGTTTTTCACATAAGACTTGAGGATTTTATTTTATTTTATTTTATTGTTACCAAAACACACACAAATGCAAGGCATCCTAGGGCCTCTTGGTTGAAAGACAAAGCTTTCAAACACTAGCCAAGGTGGTTTGCATATAAGGGTTCTTGAGGATATTGTTGTGGAGCAAGTGGAAGTTATAACATATGCCATGATGTTCAGGAAGGTTGTAATGTAGATTTCAAGCGTAGTCACGATTGCATATGGTGAGTGATATAATGAAGGTCATTATAGAAAGTGTTGTTTAGATAGCAGTTAAAGTAATTTAATGGCCATTGAAGGGAAATGAGCATCATTTAGTCTTAACCGATGATAGATAAAGGTGAAGAGCCTACAATCACAAATTGTCTAATTCCCTCTGAAAGATAAAAATTTCTATTGTAATTGAAAGAACATGCTTGATGTTTGCAATAGCATCAACAACTAAACTAATACTAGACTCTTATTGCTTAGCCATCATTTAAAATTTAGTAAGAAAATAGTTTAAAAAAATAAATCAAAATATGTTGACCATTTTATCATGTGTGAAACTAACAAAATCACAATTTCTCATAGTGGTCATGAAACAAGATTTCATCATCAATAGCTAGTTTAATGGGCTTACAAGGCTCTTTGGTATAATAACATTTCTTTCATTCCCGTATAAATAACCAAATATGAGAGAGTATTACTTCTTAAACTCGAGCTTCCATGACTTGCTCCTAATTCTAAGTTAAAGGTGCCATGAGAAGATATTTGTCTTCTTATCAATAAGAAAAATTATTTTATCTTGATAACACATCTCTATGTTAACTTCTAAGATGGTTAGCAAAAACTGTTGGTCAATACACATTTGATAAACCTTCAAGCAAATTTCTTGTCTTTATAATTAAGACTTGGTCTTTAAATCATAAGATTCACCCCAAATTCTTAATTAACAATCAAGGATCAATATTTAAGTAGATTGTTCTCATACTTATAAACAACAAGCTTAAGACCAAGCACTTTGTGAGGTACCAATCACCAACAATGGTCTTTTGTTTTTTTGTTTTTTTTTTCTTTTTTTTTTTAAAAGAATGGTCAAAGGCTATTATATGAGCCTCCAGCCACACCTAATGTGCCTAACAATTTGAGTACCACATCCTTTAGGTCAATTGTGCCAGAGAGGATTCGAACCACTACCTGAGGGATCTTATACCGTGGATCCCAAACAGGCCGAGCCAGGTATAGCTCAAAACTACCATTAATGATGATAAGAGAACTCCCATCCATTATGATATTAGAATCACAATCAACGGTGATTCAACAATAATCATTAGTAATGATCTAATGATAATCACTATTGTTCATATTGTCCTTCCATGCTCTGTATATAGCACAAACACAGATCATCTAAATAAAATAAAATAATATTTCTAACTATTAAAAAATCAAAGAGTCATTACTCATTTCACTTTTATTAACTATCATATCCACAATGAAATCTTAAGATATATGATATATAACAAGATGGATTGGACTATTCCATATATTGTAGGGTAGAAATGTAAAATAATATTTCATATATTGCAAAAAAAAAAACTTTATCCAAACTTAAATCAGACTAATTTAAAAAATGATATTTTTTGCCTTCAAAATACCTTCTTTCATATAAAATATCTTATTTTCAAGTTAATTTTATTTTTTTATTTAATTACTTAACATTTTCAAATAAATTATGTTATTTTCATTCATCTCATTGAATAAATCATAAATAAAAATATATAAAATAAGATTTACCATAATGAGATGCAACAAAAAAAAAATTAATAAAACATTTGCATAAATGCCACTCAATTCCTTGTATTTATATATCTAACTTCTAAATTTTACTTTTTTACATTCACACCCCCTAAATCTTTTATCTCATTAAAAATACCACCATTTACTTTCTAAAATGTGAATACACCTCACGCATAGTAAAGTGGCATGCATGTAAAAATTGAAGTTTAGGTGTTAGATATGTAAATACATAGGACTTGAGTTATACAAAATATAAATCTAAAAAAAATATATTTATTTTCTATGTTTCTTATATATTTTTATTTCAAATTTTAAATATAAAAATAATTTTAAAATAATTCAAAATAATTTTCAAATATTTTGATATATCAAACATATTTTCTTTTAGTTCAAAATATAAATAAAAGTAAAAATGCTCTCAAATTACCCATCAACCCCTCAAAATTCTCACAATTACTTCCCAAACAATTTTTTAGAATTGAAATCACCAAACCTAAGACCATAAGCACTACTCCTTCAAATTAAAGTGCACACATACACACCATCTAATTCCTATGTATTTAGATATCTAACACCTAAGCATTGCGTTTTTACATTCATACCACTCAAATCTTTCATGCCACGTTTGGGAGAATTACATACATACCACCCAATTCCTATATATCAACATATCAAACGGCTAAAATTTACTTCTTTTACATACAGACCCCCAAACTAAGCTGAAAACATAGGAATCTGGTGGTGTGTACGTAAAAATTGAAGTTTGGGTGGTTGATATGTTAATACATAAGAATTTGGGTGGTAATTATGTTAATGCCTCAATGATAAAATGGGGGATTTACATTATGCCACACAATGGGGTAAAGAGAGATTGATGGAATGGCTTATAGTAGTAATTCAAACAAAGAGGCCATGGGAGAAGTGTATTCCAATTCAATGTGCTCAAGAAATAAGAACTTGAAGCTTTCAGTAGAAAAAAAGTTATGTTTTTTATATAATAACATTAACAGTTCTGCAAACTGATAAAAGCAGCTTCAAATGGATTTCATAACAAAAAGAAGAACGAGGAAAGTGCCGCTTTTATAGAGAGCTCTTTTAGTCTCAGAGTCTATAAAAGTGTTAATTTAGTATCCATATATTTCTAATTTGGGGACTAATTTGACACTTTTATAAACTTCGGGACTAAAATGACACGTTACTGGAACGAGAACATGGATTGTTTTATAATATCAAGCGGGGGCGGTCGAACCGAAAGACTTGACTAAGGTGGTGACCCTTGATGCAAAAATTTTTGAGGTTATCTTCTTCCCAGGAACGTGAAAAGGATTGGAGACTGCATCAACATAAGCAGAATGGAACCTTCTGAAAAACTGAGCAGATCAACACAGAAATGCTATCAGGGCAGGTATTTGGCTTTGCATAAATGTGAGTTTGAAGATCAGATTTCATCAGATAAATAAGAAGCAAAACAGAAAAGTTTAGAAACTTTTCAAAAATGGTGGCTGAAGAGCTAAAGCTTTGGTAGTTGTTATCAAGGCCCGAGGATCGAATATCACAGGCATCAAATTTGTGCTTTTGTAAACTATGAGTGCCGAAGCAGAAGTTTGAAAGAGAGGAATTCGATCCAGAACCTTTGCAACAACTACCATGGTTTTTATTAACCAACAAGTCAACTGGCAATTTACAAACATGACCATTTCAATACATCTATTTGCACAACCGTATAAGTCAGCTGAGTCCAGAGAACACCCATAAGCTATATTAGACTCGGATGCTGCAGAAACCCCAAAATAGATGGAAGTTAAAAAAAAAGAAAAGAAAAGAAAAGGATACATTAGACTCCAATATGATGGAGAAACATCAAAATTATACTTAAAAAACACAATCGAGAAGAGCCCGAAGCATCTCGTCCTTCCAATTAAAGAAGATCTACATACATACCACTCAATTCTTACGCATTTACATATCTAACTGCTAGACTTCAATTTTTACCTATGCATGAAAATGTGTATTTCACTTTTTAAAAGCTAAAATGGTGAAGTGTACGAAACATGTGATGTTATTTTTTGCGTTTACTTCACTATTTTGTATCATTTTTATGTTTTTCCTGTGTATGTTTGTTTATTTTTGCAAGTTGCAGGTCAGAAAGGGGAGTATTTGAAACAAAAATCACCTAAGTGCTGGACCGACAAGCCCACGCCTGAGGAAGAAATCTGGCGCTTGCTATGCTCCCTCTAATCAGGTGAAACAGAGAGCTGAGAAACCCATTACTTCACGCCAGAGATCCTACTCCCACTAGGGGACGAGCGACCCTACAGCCGAAGCGAAAACTGTCGCTCGCTAGAGTACGAGTGACTAAGCGCCTGAACATTTACTGAAACAAGCCAGCCCAAGCAACAGGAAACTTGCCGCTCCAAGGAGAAGTCTGACGCTCCAAATAGACATAAGAGAGCCGAAGGGATTTTTTGTCTATGTGGCTTCACGAACGTCTTTAAATACTTTGATCCGGGTTGATTCGAGGAAATGAGTGCCCCAGTATAGTTAGAGTCTCTGAAGCATAGTGAGAGTGTGAAAGAGAAATTTTATGGGGTCGAGAGAGTGTCTTAGGGAGAGTTTTAAAATGAGATTTCATCGGTCAAAAGTTTGTGTGAGAGTGCTATTCAAGGGAGATCATTGTACAGGGGAGAAACTCAGTGGGGAAAAGCAATTCATCTTTCTGGTTGGATTGTTCCTGTGTAAATTCTTTCTACTTTGATTTTCAATGAAATCTATTTGATTTTATCTCAAAATGATTAGAAACTAAACTTTATATGCTTCTTTGATTTGGTTTGTGATTGTTGTGGGAAATTTGGATCGAGCACTACTTGGCAAGAAAGAAACGCAAAGAAAAACAAATACAGAAGAACGAGAACACAAGCAATTATGTGGTTCGGTCCATTTGGACCTACATCCACGGGAGGGAATCGAACGTATAATTCACTAAGGCAAAGACAAGAGAATACATAGCTTTACAAGATGAGCTCTCATCTTCTATGGTCTTCCTTAGCAATCCCAAGGTCCTCCAAGATGCACTCCTCACCTCCCTCAAGCTAACCTCTCTCTTGTTGAATATTGGGCAGATTTTTATCCTCACTTGGCTCTCACATTCACTTCACCTTTCTAAGCCTCATCCCTATAATAGATGAGGCCAACACAAGAGGCTTAATAGAATATGACAATATTACATAAGATGCTCATTTGCCCTTAGTTTAACATAATTGTGAGTCAATAATAACAATTCTCCACCTTGACTCTCACTTCGGCCTCCGAGTGATGATTCCTCCACCTGCCCCCGAGTGGGCCCTCACCATGGTAAAGTTCACTAAGTCCAAACAAGTGTTTAACTTAGCTATAGTAGCGCCTAATGGAAGATGCCAGCAGTGATTCTCCTCGCAGTATCTTCTCCACTACTATTGGAACTTTCGCGACGACATCTCTCACAAAACGGCTTCACATCTATGTGCTTGGACCTTTCATGGAAGACTCGATTCCCGTGAGATGAATAGTGTTTTGATTGTCGCAGAACACAATTACCACCTTTGAGAGTATCCCGAAGCTCTTCAACCATTCCTTTTAACCACATGGCTTCCTGATTGCTTCGATTACGACGATGTACTCACTCTCCGTAGTTGAGAGAGCATACGACGGATCAAGATTCGACTCCAACCGACAACAAGATCAAGACAATGAAAATGACTCTGGTCGATGATTTCCTGCATCGATGCTTCCGCATAATCGGAATCCACGTAACCAACTATCTTTTCTTCTTGTCTTCCCGTCTTTTAAAGAGTAGCCCCAAGTCGCAGCTGGCTTCAAGTATCTCGGCGATCCATTTTAGTGCTTCCGCTGAGCCTGCTCCGGATTCGCCATGAACCTCGCTAACAATACCGACCGTGGAGGGCAGATTTCGTCTCGTCGCAAACTATATCATACATGATGCTACCAACTCCATCTGGCGTATGCGGACACCCTCCACGCATTCTTTCTCCGCTTCGGCCTCGAGTGCTGGAGACTCGATAATTCGAGCTACGACAACATCTGCACAGAACTCTCGCTAGCTTTCGCGTACGTTGACTCCGCGAACTTTCCGAATATAAGACTCCGAGATAAGTATAATGTTCGCCCTTTTTCTCGTCTCTCTTAATCTCCATCCCTGTGATCTTTGTAGCAGAGTCCTGGATTGTCATGTCAAATCTCGAATCGAGCATACACTCGATCTTTTGGACTTCCTCCCCGCTTCACTTGGCTACTAACATATCATCTACATATAAGAGCAAGTACGTACTTATTTCATCTGCTTACTACTTCACGTACACACAACCTGTCAGAAATTGCTTCGACAAACCGATCTTTAATACGAACTCATCAAATCGTTTCGTACCATCTGTCTGTGGCTTTGTTCGCACCATACAAAGCTTTCTTCAAGCAGAAACTTTCGTCATTCGTCTCTCAGGTGCATCAGTACCCATCCTACTGATCCATGTAGATGGCTTTTCAGCTCTCCATGTATGAACGCATTCTTAACATCTAGCCGCTCTAACTCCAAATCGAATTGAAGCGCTAGTGTTAAAACCATCCTAATGGAGCAATGCTTTACTACAAGCAGAGAAAATTTCGTCGATGTCGATTCCTTCTACCCGAGTGAATCCCTTCTGCAACGAGCCTAGCTTTGTACTCGATCTTTTCAATACCGCGTGCCTTCCTTTTTCTTAAAGCGTCCACTCGCAATCAACTACACGTTTGTTCGTTGGTCGATCCATAAGTTCCCAAGTTTTGTTTTTCATCGAGTAAGTCATTTCCTCATTCGTGGGCATCAACCCACCTATTTCTTTCCTCGCTCTTTAAGCGCTTCCTTATAGTTGTTCGGTTCTGCTTCTTCTATCACTTCAACAACACTCAAAGCGTAGAAGATCATATCTGCACGATTGTATCTCTCTGGCGGCCTGATAGTTCTTCTTTATCTGTCTCTTGTCAGTCTGTAATCATCTGATATGTTTTCTGGTTCATTCTCTCACTTGGCCTTCCGCCACTTATCCCGATTATGCATAACGATCCTTCGATCACCAAAGTTAGTAGTACTTGCAACTCACCTCAATGAAGTAACCCTCCTACGGCATCGTTTTTGGTAACGTAGCTTTGCAAATTTGCCATTTTGGACTCATCAAAAGTCACATCTCTCGTCGATGATGCATTTCGTCGATCTAGACACCAAAGCTTCAGAACCTCTTGGCTCCAGTGGATATCCGATGAAAACGCATTTCAAAGTTCTTCGTTTCCAAACTTATCCTCGTCTAACATGAGTGTAAGCAATACATCCAAAAACTTTCAAATTATCGTAGCTTACTCCGTTTCCGTACCACATCTCCAAGAGGAGTTTTCATATCAATAATTGTCGATGGCCATCTCGTTGATAAGAATACAGCTGGTTGACTACGCCTTCACCCTGCAAACTTTTCGTGAGACTCCGCATTTAACAACATACACCTCACCCTCTCTAGAGAGAGTCCCGTTCATCCTCTCACCAGACATTCGTCGAGGAGTGTTCGAACTCGTCTCAGTGCCTCGTAATGCCATTCTTCCCTGACGACTCCTCAACCGTTTTGAACAATACTCTAAACCATCGTCAATACTCAAGCTTCAGCCTTTGCTCCCATCTTGTTTTCGCAAGAGTTAACCAGCCACTCGAACCGCCGATAAGCTTCATCATTTGTTTTGATGACGAAGACCCATACCTTCTCGCAGTGTAGTCGTACGATGCATAGCATGAAGTATCTCCCTCCCCGTATCTCCCTCCTCAGTATCTCCTCCTCCATGAGTCCGGAGTTCCGCGGCCCCCACAAATCACCGTGTACGTAATCAAGAGGCTTCTGATTTGTGATTTCCGTGAGAACTTCACCTGTAGAAATCTTCCACAATACACACTGTTCACAAAATTCCAATTTGCTGACTCGATCTCCGCATAATAGATTTTGCTGGGACAGTTCTTGTAAGCCTCTTTCACTTACATGCCCCAGTCTCATATGCCATAATCCTGGCCTCGCCGGTTCGATTGAACCGCATTCGAGAAGTCTGCCATGACGCTTCTTCCAATCCAGTGAGATGATACTCCATTCTTTCGACCCCTTCACGACAACGAGCGAACCTTCGACTACTCCGACGCAGCCCATTCTCTCGCCTCGAACGAGCATCCACTCGACTCCGCAGTACCGAAAGAGATCAAATTTCTTTAAGCTCTCGGAACGTACCCGACGTGTCGAAGTATCCGCTCGCCTCCATCGAACATCTTTATTTCGATTGTTCTACCGCAAGTACCTCGTAAGCTTTATTATCTCCAAGTAGAATCGGACCCACCGTTTGCTGGGCAGAAGTGTCTCGAACTGGCCTGTGAGGACCATGTGAAAGCGAGCACCCGGGATCGAGGCTCCACTCTCCGCTGGATTCCGATTCCGATATCACTGGAACCTCGTCGAATCATAGCTATCCGAGGCTACACATCGCTTCTCCGAATCTTTAAGCTTCTCCCGAAAACTTTTCTTCTATCCGGACAGCTCCTCCCGAGTCGACCTTCATGTGCGTGGTAACACCCGTTAGATCTCTTAGAGTCCGACTTCCGCTCTTCTTCTGGATTTTGATCCGTTTCGATCACTTTTGAATCTTTTCGCTCGATCTTCCTCTAACTCGTCGATTGTTCTCACGGTTTCTTCTTTCATGTCGTGCTTCTTCAAGCTCTCGTACTTTGATCGATCGAACCTCTTCCAAAGTAATAGACAGACTTTTCGTAGAGCATCGCATCCTCGAAATGCTCGTAGCTCTAAGCGAATAGAGTTTAATGAAGAAGCAGGTCTTTATCCTCGTCGTCCATCTTGACATCGATGTTTTCAAGATCATCTATGATCTTGTTGAACTCGTCAATCCGCTCCGAACCGATTTGTCTTCGTGCATTTGAATGAGTATAAGCGCTCGTCCGTAAAGAGCTTGCATAGCCGTAGATTTAGTCATATAAAGCACTCAGTTCGGCCCAAAGCTGCCGTGCATTGTCTCCCTCGACACCTCCTCACGATCTTTGTCGCCCAAACTCAAAATTGTCGATCGCGAGCCCCGTCCGGAACGACGTTCTTCTCTTTCTCGATTACGTTTGGCTCAGCAATGCTACCGAAACTTGCAGCGCTTCGAAACACTTCGTCGAACCCAGCGAGCCTCTCATCTTTACTCTCCATGCTCGAAGTCGTTCTTTCCAGTAAATTTCTCGATGTCGAATTTGGCGGAACCCATTGTCCCTGCCAACACCTCTTCACACCAAGATCTACCAACTAAACTGAGTAAGGAATTCCCAGATTAACAAAGAACGAAGTTGCAGCTTTCCAAAGGAAAATAAACGAGTTCATTGATTATCTCTCCACTGCTTTTCTGTCTGCAGGTCGAAAAGAGCGCCTGTAGGTTACTGTTCTTCTTCCTACAGGATTTTCTTTGATGCCGAATTTGCTGCTGGCGATTACACTTGCTGCAATTCGCCTGCAGGAATACCCTTACAAGTTGCGAACACCTTGGAGCCAAAGGATCACCTGGAAGAATTCCTGTAATGCTTCACTTCCAAGAATCTGGAGTTGTCGTGTTCCTCTCTGCAACACTGCCAAAGCCTCCCTCTCAGATCTGATCACAGAACGCCTGTAGCGGAACTCCTCTGCGCGAGCGAACTCCTGGCTGTTCGCAGCGAAATCTGCGAATCCCTGCTCCGCCTGTTCTACGTCGCGAGAATAGCTCGTGAAGCTGCCTAGTCACGATGACAGCCCGCAAAGCCTTGTGTGTCGCCAAACAGAACAGCGCGAATCCCTTCTGCTCGCACGAACAGAGCCACTCGCGAATCCCCTCTGGCACGAACGGAACCCCGAGTGTTGTAGTCGAATTCTTGATTTGTCCAGAAATCTGGATTACCAATCTTGGCAACAGTAGGTTTGCCGAACTCCTTGCTGCGGTTCTTGACTGCCAAAGGTCACCTTTGGCAAGACCTTCCTGATGGTAGACAAATTCCTACTGCTCTTGGAATTTCGAGTTTCTGTAGCAGAATACCGGAATTTCTTCTGGATTGCCAAGAAATGTCGGGTTCTTCCCAGCAGGATTGCTGAGTGCCGAATTCATCCTGTACAGCCAAATTCTTCATGCTTTTTCCAAAGAACAGCTCTGGCTAAATTGCACAACCGGACTTCACTGTTTCTGGAGTCTGGAATTGCCGAGTTTGGCAACAGTGAGATTGCCGAACCCCTGTCGCTCGCAATTCGATGGAAGAACAATGCCGATACCTCCTTCCTTCTCCCAAGAACCTGGAAACCGAAATATCTCCAGCCAAGAAGTGCCGAATTTCCCACAGACGGCGCCAATTGTTGTGGGAAATTTGGATCGAGCACTACTTGGCAAGAAAGAAACGCAAAGAAAAACAAACACAGAAGAACGAGAACACAAGCAATTACGTGGTTCGGTCCTTTTGGACCTCACATCCGAGGAGGAATCGAACGTATAATTCACTAGGCGAAGACGAGAGATACATAGCATACCACGAGATGAGCCCTCATCTTCCATGCACCTTCCTAAGCAATCCCAAGGCCCTCCAAGATGCACTCCTCACCTCCCTCAAGCTAACCTCTCTCTTGTTGAATCTTGGGCAGATTTTTATCCTCACTTGGCTCTCACATTCACTTCACCTTTCTAAGTCTCATCCCCACATCTATTTATAATAGATGAGATAATAGATGAGGCCAACACAAGAGGCTTAATAGAATATGACAATATTACATAAGATGCCCCTTTGCCCTTAGTTTAACATAATTGTGAGTCAATATTAACAGTGATAATCATATTCTCTTATGAGATATGTTAAAGATTTTCCTAGATTTAATTGCATGTTAATGTGTTATCCTTTTTCTCTTCTTTTACCTTCATTCTGACCAAGAATGTTAAAATACCATATAATCTAGGACTACTGGCCATATGTTAGAAGAACAAGTAGGAAACACATAATTACTTGAGGAATAGGAATATTATTAGTAGGAGATTGCAACCTAAATAGGGGAGTAGAGGATTTCTAAGAAAGTTTGTATGGTTAAGCCAACTTAATTGTAATACGAGTTTCCAACGCTTCATATGATCTTGAAAAAGGTTGAGGATTTGTCCCTAGTTGTTAACATTAATTTGGAAATTCATTAGAAGAATATCGAGGGTTCACTAAATCCAAATAAAATGAGCATAAATCCCACATTAGGAATCATACCATTTTAACTTTAAGTTTTTATTTCTGCAAGCTTAGGCTTAAGACAATTTAAATTTTCAAAATTTTGATTATTCAGGCAAGAATTAAAACTAATAAACTAGAACTTTTAACTTCTTTGAAAATAAATAAGTTCCCTATGTGATCGATATATGGACACAAAATTCCATATCTGACTTGAGCAACACATATAATTACGTGGTTAACATATGCTTCATAGCATCGTGACATCAGATGCCAGTATTTTTGATGTGTAGGATATCTAAAATGGGAATAAGGTGGTATGCATGTAAACGCCTCTTAAATTAAAAGCTAAATACAAGTATTTCCTAAAGCTTGGACAAGTGAGAAACAACATGATTGAGCATGAGATATGAAGAGAGGGAGCACAAATTCTATCTTATTTCTATGGATGCTATTGATGTGCGAAGAAGTGAGGAAGAAGCATGATGCAGCTTTTTCCTTCAAGTCAAGAGTTTTCTCAACAGTGGAGGGCTTCTTACGTTCATGAAGCCTTTCATGTGAGAGGAGTCTTTTATCTTTTCTAGTAATGTTCAAGTGCTACGTCATTGCCCCCAAAAAAAAGGATAATTACATGCATAGCACCATAAACTACGCTATTTACAAAACCAGCACCCAAAACATTCTCTTTAACTATTTTACAAGTGTATTTACGTGTGCCATAACCAGACCATTAGAAATTTGATAAAAATAAAAACATAAGGTTGTGAGTTTTGATATTTGGGTGATAATTTGTAAAATGGATGAAAGAGTGTGTTAAATTTGTCAATTCTAATGTTTCAAGTGCTATGTATGTAATTGCACCAAAAAAATGCTTCAAACTTTGTGTGATCTTCTCCACATTTATCCTTGTTATTTTTAGAAATAAGGATTTGCTTTTTTTAGGAAGATTGTTCAAAGCTTAGAGAGATCTCCTCAACTATTATCCTCATTAGTTTTAAAAAAAAAACTATTTGATATAAGCTTTGATACTATTTATATTTTACATTAGTCTATACTTGATAGTGGATACTAGTGTTTGCTCGCCAGCCATTCTGTACCAACCATTTAAATACAATTAACTTGTCTATTTGCAGTTGTTTTATCATTTCTTATCATATTTGTACGTATTAGTAATTTATTTGTCCAATATTAACCCTATTGCTCA
The DNA here is from genome assembly GCA_022702705.1 of Papilionanthe hookeriana x Papilionanthe teres. Classification (NCBI taxonomy): domain Eukaryota; kingdom Viridiplantae; phylum Streptophyta; class Magnoliopsida; order Asparagales; family Orchidaceae; genus Papilionanthe; species Papilionanthe hookeriana x Papilionanthe teres. Next base: position 38,016,063 of record CM040438.1, read on the forward strand.
CTTTGGTGCTCTCAAACAAAGGTGTGCACTACTTAGTTATAACTGGAAAATCAAATTTAATCAAATTTTTTTGGTTAGTAAAACATAATCATATTTTGGTTCGGTTTTAAAACTAGTGGTTCGAATATTTTTTTTGTTAGTGAAATATTTGATTTTCAATATTTTAACCAGTTTGTGAAACACAATTTTAGATTAAGAAAAAAAATCGATCAAATAGTAATAAATTTAAACTCATTTTACAATTCACATTTTTTGTTATGTTTGTCTCATCTAATTGAACTTCTAGGAAAGTAACCGATTGCTTATCTAATAGTTAGTTTTAATTATGCTAATTGCATATCAATTATATAATAAAACGCTACATAACACATATAAATTTCAAAAACAATTTATAAATATAACAATTTTCAGTTTAGCCAAAACCAAACCATAATGACCGAACCAATTTGTTTTCGGGTTGGTTGGTTCTATATTTTGTTTGATCAATCAGGTCTAAATTTTTAGGCATCCAAAATCAATTGGCTTCGCAAATTTGTCATCCAATCCATCCAAATTGACCAAATGCACACCGTTATTCTAAAATAAACTAATTTGAGCCCTCTGTTGGTATAAAAAATTGGATACCTTGGAGATATCTAGTTCATTGAATTCTTTATAGAGAAATGATTCCATAACCCAAGACAAAAGAGAAGAAAGTGGAGATGTCTCATAATAATCCTATGTTCTACTATCCTCAACTTAGGAGAAGAGTTTATTTTTGAGCTATCAAATCATTTTAACAGCAGTATTATATAAGACAAGGTTAAAATTTCTTTACAAGATGAAATCAATCAACAATTATCTCCATTTGAAGAATAGTTATATTTATTATGCATAAAAGATGATAAATCACTACAAGAGTATTTTGGATCCGCAGAATAAACTTCTATTGGATTTAACAAATCCTTATGGGAATAATGAAGAGAGATAATTCTTCAATCTTGTGCTCGACGATTCTCATTTATCAGATTATTATCACCTGATTCACGTCTATCCATGATCTCTTAAACTATGAAGAGAGAGATAACCCCTCTATTTAATGCGCTAAGTAAGAAGATGCCGGTGGAACCATGCAGGATAGAATAAAAAAGAAAAATTTACATTCATAGCAAACAATTCTTATGTATTTACATCTCACGTCTAAACTTTCATATTTGCATACATAGCATATGCATGAAAAGGAGTATTTCACTTCTAAAAGGTGATAATAATGTTATTTTTTATGTATATTAAGGATTTGAGTAATATTTGTGTAAATATGAATGTTTAGGCGTGACATGTAAATGCATAAGAATTGTGTGCTAACTGCCTAAAAAAATATTAGAAATATCAAATCAAAGTTCAACAAAAAGAGTAGTGCTACTACTGCAAGAAGTTTGCTGACTAGATATATGATTGTTAAGTTATTAAAAAATAGGAGAAAAGGGAACATGTCATAGCAAAGAAAAGTATAGTCCCAACACATTATCATTTTCAAAGCAGAGGGATGAGAATTTAATACTAATAGCTATAGACTGTTGTGTTTCTTCTACTGAAGATTGGATCTTTAATTTTGAATGCTCCTATCGTATGATCCCGCATGTAGATTGATTTCTTCAAGCAGAACTGATGACATTGAAAATCTCTTAATATGCAATAATATGATTTATCATCAAGCTAGGAATAATTTAGATCAAGAAACACAGTTGCAAGGATTTCGGAAGAGGATGAACATGTGATTTCGGAAGAGAATGAGCATGTGCCAACTTGAAGAACTACGCTGTTTATTAGGCATTTTGGATTTCCGTAGGAGCAGATACACCATGGAAGGTAAATTACAAGTTTCTTAAGGTGCCATGATTCTGGTTAATTCAGTCCATTGAGCTATAAATGATTTAATAACTTCAATGCATATTAATGATTTGGCAGGAGATTAAAAAAATTAGGAAGTCATGAAAGATTTAAGATCAAGCAAAAATAGTTCAATGACAGGTCACCGCATAGGCCTATTTTGGATGTTAGGAGTTAATACTATCATAGCCCAAAAAATCTATTGCATCTCATAGGCCTAAGAGTAATATTAGACCATCTCAGATTTAATTATAAGGATTCCCTCTAGTTCTCATGTAAATGCATATGCTCTGGGTTTTGTAGAATCTACTACTGATCATGAGGCATCAACCCTTAAGGAAGTTGTAAGTGAAATAGAGTCAAAGCAAACAATCAAGGATGTGAAGGGGAGTTCAAATAATTAGAAAATGATGCTTGGTTTTTGGTATATTATTATAAAATTAAAAGAATTGTAGGATGTAAATGGATCTTCAAACAAAAAAGAAATAATTAAATGAGAAGAATACTAAATCATGATTAGTGAATGAAAGAGTGAAAATTAAAGAGGATAATTGTAAAAGGAATGGTGTGCTAGAGAAAGAAAGTGTGAAGTCATTATAGGAATTCTAAATCATTATCTACACGCAAGATTTTGATCAACAACAACAAAAACAAGAAGAAGCCCTAATCCCACTAAGTGTGGTCGGCTACATGAATCATTTTTCTCCATTGAGTCATATTGAGTGTCATATTTTCATTTAATTCTAATAAATTAAGATCATTTTTTATACAATATACCTAAGTCTTTTTAGGTCCACCTTTGTCATTTTTATCATAAGTCGAATCTAAAACATTTACTCTCATGGTTGAAGTTTAATGTGACCAAACAATCTAAGACGACTCTCTCAAATCTAAAGGTATGAAGTTTAATTTGATGGTTGAAGGGGTAACGATACATGAAAGGTATGAAGGAATATCAAGCATTAGTTAGCATTTGAAAGTTTCAATACTATTCAACAAAAAATGAGAATGAGGACATACTCATATGCTTATCATTGGAGAACTTGAAGATACCATTATAAATCAAGTGAGATTCATCAAGGTAAAAGATTTTAGTCATGAGAACCAAAAAAAAAGGAAATGGAAGGCACTCAACCAAAAGAGATAACCGCCACCATTGAACCTGAGACAAATATCAACAATAGAGAAAGGGTTGGCATCATGTAGATGAGAAAGGAAACGCCACAATATCATCGAAGATATAGGTGGAGAAAAAGAGAAGATATTAGATAAGGGATTGCAAAACTTCATTAGAAGACTGAAAGTATACATTCCACGTTTGTATATAATGAGACATGCAAACGATTTTAGTAGTGCGGGTAATGTACAATTGTTGAATAAATCAACAATGAGCCTACTATTGTTGAATAAATAATAAAATTGGATAATAATATAAAAAAGAAACTTACACTTCTGACATCGGCGTCCCTAACATCCAAATCAGTTGTCACCAAGATGAATTTAACCTTCGAGTTGGTTAAATATCCATATCTGGTAAGAACAATTTAGATTCATAATGCAGCATGCACAAGAATAATTTAATGGAACATTGTCAATTTATAAGAACATGGTTCTAAATAAATTCCACAGCTTACACTTTATAGTTTTCTGTTGGATATAAAAGTCCAAGAAATGTCTCATTCAAAGTAGGCCCACTCTTCTTAGGATTGTTTACTGACACAATAATAGAAACAATTTTTTAATATGACAAAATTGCATAGTATAGATGCTTCCACATATTTGGAAAGAAATTATGCATAATTTTCAAGCCATTACAGAAAAATGAACTGTAAATAAAATCAATATTCTGGCACTCACAAAGCAATGTTAGATCCTCAGCCAATTATGATTTGGTCAGGGTCATCACCAAATACTGACTACTGAATGTTGAAGTTGAAGCTTTCTAGTTAAACAAAAACTTATATTTAAGTAAATAAACAACACAGTCCATGGAAATGAGCCATTAGAGGTTACATTTATTAGGAAAAGAAAAAAATATAACGTTATTTTAAGAGATTTTTCAAGTAGGCTATGTTTGCAATGCCACACAAACCTGTGTTTCTATTAGCTGCATTCATTTTACACAAAAATCTTCAAAAGCAGTTGACCTCAACTAACCAATTCATCCTACCATAAGGCAAATTTTTACATATGCCACTTCTGATGTGTCCTCGCGTTCTCTTTGTAATCATGGTCAAAATTAAGTTTTTAAAGCTGTAAAAAGTATCAGAAATGCTGTAGAAACCTTGGTGAAAGTGGAGAAGAAGTAGGAATGTCAATAGCAAGTCATTAGGGTTGGGCATGGCATGAAACAACCATGAACCGGAGAGCATATTTATGAGCATTTATAGTTTTGTTGTGCCAAAAATAAGAAGCACCAGGCCTGAAAACGCGTAGAATAATCTCAATAGAGTCATAGAACAGAGAAAACTGATTTCATCTATGTTAAGAAATCACTAGATAATACCTCAGTTAAGCTCATGCAACTTCCAGAGAAACTTAGATTCATCCAATTTAACAAAAACAGTACTTAAGATTGAATAAGAATGCTCAAATTGCAATTAAAAAGTTACACTTTTCCTAGGGCTATCAACCAATCGAAGGAATGATGAGAAACTCACCTCTCTCTTCGATCACGTCCAATGAACAATGCACGATGTGATGAAGCTTCAAAGCGTCATCTGCTTCGGTGAAGCTCTGTAAGTACAGCGGGTTGTTCTGCTCATGGACATAAATAAACAGTATGAGATTTATAAGAATACCAAAGCAGTGATGAAGAAGACAGAAGAGATGTCAGTCGGAAACCTGACGCCCGACGACGGCGACGCATACGATCATCCTCCCGACGTAACCTTAGCGGAGTTTGGAAAATTCTGTCGGCCTTTTGCTACAATATCAGATTTTTGAGCTCTTTGACGGCTTCGAGCTCGGATTGGGGGTTGAAAGTTAGGGATTGCAGAGGGGCCAAGGGAAAGCTGTGAGCTCCGATAAACTACGAAATCGGATGAAGGAGCAAATGCCATATTTATAAAGATTTACACGAATACCGCTTAATTCTTATGCATTTACAAGTCTGACATCCAAATTTTAATTGGTGCAATTTATACATGTAGCATACAGTTCTTATTCATTTATATATCTCACACCTAGGATATGTAGCAATTTATATATACACCAAAGTTCGTGTTTGATTTATTCGCCGAGTTAACGAGTAGAACGCAAACACATTTTTGCACTTGATATATAAATGAGTCGAAAACCAACAAAGATATATATAAATATCAAAAAACTTAATTGTCTACAATGCTATAAATATTTTTAATCAATTAATATTATTAATTAAAAATAAAATAAAAAATATATTAAATTATATTTAAATGATGTTTTAATATAAACAATAAGATTTAAAATTTGCTCTAACACTCAACATCCTACACCTGCATGATTAGGATTGTCAAAACGGCTCTTTGTTTTCGGCTCGCTAAACAAACGAGTTGAACACATACATATAAACGAGCCAAATATAAACAGTGATATAACGAGCCGAACACGAGTTGAGCATCGACTCGCTCCTGTTCAGCCCGTTCACACCCTTACTCACACCTATGATTTTGTATTATATACATAGCACTCTTTTGTTTTATATCCATGCATGAGAATGTGAATTTTGCTATCTTTTATGTGATGTCAGAGATTTGAGTATTATAAGTGTAAATATGAAAATTTAAGCATGAGATATATAAATACATAAAAATTATATACTTTGTATCTAAATGCCCCATAAATTGTTTGATTAATATTTTAAAAATATCATAGGAAATAAATAAAAAAATGGGATTTTTTTATATAAAATAGAAAAAAATAAAATTGGCTAAATTTCACCGTCAGAATGTATTTTAAAATTGTTAAGTTCATTTTTTTAATATATATCATGCAAAAGTTATTAACACCAAAGTACAATAAATGCAAATACCAAATTTTAGGTGTTAGAGATGTAAACATATCAGATTTGCATGTTATATATGACTACTTCTCCTTTAAAAATATATAAAATACTTTTCAAACGAGCTTTAAATTTAAATTAGTATTACATTAAATGATTGTAGTTACAACAAAAAATTATATATGTTTAGGATTTTTACATGTTGCTCTCAATTGATGGATGCGCGTGAGGAAAAAATATTTCGTCTGCACGGCCAAGCATCGGAGGCCATGTAAGATGAATGTGCGGTGTACGGAAGAAATATTTTCTCGTGCATCAGATCAGTATATCACACAACCATAATATGACAAAATATTTTTTTATAAAAAAAAAAGAAAAAATTTGCAAGGCTTAGTAACATAAACACTCAATGAATTTCATTCAAGTGAAGGTAACATATTTGGCTTTCCTAATAAAATCAAACTATAATAACTTTATCAATTCATTTTATAGAAGGATGGGTCTAAGATTGGGTTGATGACTTGGGGTTTGTTTGAGGCAACTGCAGCTTATTAAAAAATAATTGTGAAGCTACTGAAAAATAATTTAATGTTCAAAAAATTATGGTGACTATTACATTTTTGTTTTTTTTTTTTTTTAAAAAAAGTAAGACCACAGCAAGAAAACTGTCAACACACCTAGCCTGGACGATGGGAAAATACAGATTTTAGAGACAAATTTTTGAAAAAATTGTCAAAATGCAATTTACCCAAACAGACAATCAGCTATGATAGAACTATGATAGCTCAGCCATAATAGTATTATAATAGCTCAAACGCTTATGATAAATCATACCTTCATAGTTTCTAATAATGTCACTAACAAGTGAGTCCACATGACAATTTCTAATGTGGATATCAATAACATCCATATCAAGTTTTCTAAAATATAAAGAGATGACTCATCCCAACTCACCAATTGAACATAATGAGCAACTCAACACAGACATAATATGAATTAGTGACAATTTATTAACCTTAATGATCCTTTTCCAGGAGAAATAAACATATGCTTCCATATTCTTTGAATCATTTCTCAACAAAAATGAATGTAGTAAGAGGAAGAAATGTGCTCCCAACTCGTAAATACTCTTCGTGAATATGCGAGCGCGAGTAGGAGAGCATGTCGCAGGCAAGAAACTATGCAGTTGCCTTAAAATGATAATGACTGATAAATATATCTAACTATGATGCAATTCTTGGTGTGATTAATCATGGTGAGGATCTTATTATGACAAAGATTAAGATATAGGTTTTGATGTGTTTATGATTATGGTGCATATATTTGTGCAATATTGGTCAACAAAGAGCATATGGATAAGGTGAAATGCTTATCATAACAACAGTTCAATAACAAATCATGACATAATAATGGATGCAACATTAGTAAAGGTCATGGAACAAGCCTCCATAGATGGTTGTGATATAGATTTTATTGCAAAAAATGCCTTTAAAATGAAAATTAATTTGGTGCAAACAAATATTATGATGCATGTCTTGATGTAGTTATGGCTACAATGCAAGTGAATGTTGCAGGTTATGAAATCCTGAAAACTAAGTATTATAGAGAAGATAACTGAGGAATGAAGAGCTGTAATTCAGCTCATCTATGTGTGGTAATTATCCCAAGCATTTATGTATGAGTACAGTATGGTATTTATAGACTTGTAACAAAATATTTGTTATGAGATTGATGGCCGAGAAGCATTCACAAGTTCACAGTGTCAGGCTATCTTATTTGCTGTGAGGTATATAAGAAATTTTGTGTACAGGTCTTCTACATGAGCGGTAGTGGCAAAATGATGAACTATGATGTGCTTGTTCTTGAAGCATTCCCTAATGTAATGACAATCAATTTCAATGTGTTTGATTTTGGCATGAAAGACAGACTGTCAGCGAAGGCAATGACTCGAGTATTATCGCAATACAAAGGTGTTGCATAAGGAGTTGGTATTTAAAGTCTTGAAGTAATCTTCTTATCCATTTGATATCAGTTGTGGCCATTGTGAGGGCCCTGTATTCAGCTAATATAGAGAAGCACACAACGGTGGGTTTTGGGGTGTAAGTGAGTCAAGCCGACTCGTGAGTCGGCTCGAATTCAGCTCGATAAGTGACTCGCGAACTGAGCTTTGATGAGCTAACAAACAAAGCTCGAGCCAACCCTAAATCGACTCGTTAGCTCGTGAGCCGGCTAGTTTAAAAAATATTAATATAAAATACATTCAAAATATATTAAATATCAAGACTTTATCTTAAAGGTATTAAAAAGATTTAGGAAGATTATATTTTGTATTGCATATTAGGTGTTTTTGTATTATTTATCTCCTAATTGTCTATTCTATTTGTCATCTTATTATAAAGCTAGCTTAAGTTAATATTATTTTCTTTCTTTTATAAAAAAAACAAAGTCGGCTTAGACTTGAGGTTGAGCTTGAGCTTGAGTTCGAACTCGATAAAAATTAATCAGGCCAAAGCTCAAGCAGAGGATGGTTCGAGCTCAACTCGACTCATTTAGACCCCAAGGTGGTTTATATTTTGACTGACCTGGAAATGAGAGTATTGCTTAAGAAAATGCAGTGCCTGGAGATTGATACGTGGTCTGATTAATCTTCAACCCAATTTGAATCAGCATAGGCATGGAGTTGGAGTTTGTTTCTGAAGATAGGTAGACCTAACTGTTTTTGTGCCTTGAATATACTTGATAAGTTTCTTGACTAACTGAAAGCCGTGCTGAGAGGGACGATGCATGGTTTGGCTAACTTTGTTCGCAACAAATTGAATATCTGACCTTTTCAATGTTAGATACTGCAACAAGCCAACTAATCGTTTGTATAACTGCGGGTTGGAGAATGTTGTTCTGTCCCGTTGAAGTGTTATCTTGGAGGGGGAGGGGTTGGAGACAAGTTTGCAAAGGTGGCCATGCCTGATTGAGAGAGGATGTCTTCAGCATAGGGTAGCTGGATTAGATGGAGAGTGTAGCTGTTGTCTTGCTGTAAAACCCAGGAAATGAGAAATGTTGCCCAGATTTTTCAGGTTAAATCTGTTTTGCAGATGGTTGATGATAAAGGTGAGGAATTTGGAGTCGTTTCGAGTGAAGAGATGAGATATCATCGATGTATACAAGGATGTACACTTGGGTGGTGTTGCTGTAAAAACAGAAAAGGAATGGGTTGGAAGAGCTTGGTTTAAATCCCAGTGTGGTGAGATGTCCAGTGAGAGTGCAAACCATTGTCTTGAAACTTGTTTGAGGCAGTACAAAGCTTTCTTGAAGAATAAAGCAAATAAAAATACTAATGAATGATAGAGGCCGAAAAAGTACAACAAATTTTACCAAAATATTTTAAATAAAAACGATTAAGTCTACAAATAACTGCAACTGCAATAATGTTCCCTGGTCACACTACAGGCCATGCTACTTGTTCAAAGCTCCAGAGACGACCAAACAAATGGGGAAGAAGACAGCCAATACTGACAGGCAGATTTATCACCATACTTTATCAAAAGGAAAAAAATTAGATAAATCTTAACAAAATCTACAAGAATTAAGCAAGTAACAAAACTAATGAATGATAAAGAAAAAAAGTAAAAAAACAAAAACTAATAAATGATAGAGGCAAAAAAAGCGCAGCATAGTTTATCAAAACAATTTATATTAAATACAATCAAGTCTACAAATACCTTCAACTGCACCATTTTCTAAGTTACTCTACAGGTTATGCTGCTCATTCAAAGCTCTAGAGAAAACCCAACAAGAAAGAACACAGCCAACAAAGGCAGGGAAACTTTTCAGCAAAAATAAGGAATCATTTCTGTTTCTTTGATTTCTTTGGCGGATTGGTTTGTTTATCATCTTCTTCTTCTTCAGAAGATGGCTCCAATGGTTCATCAGGAACTTCAGTTGGTACATTGTGTTTAGTGATGTAGTCCTTCAAAATGTTCATGCTCTCTTCCTTCACTGCTGCCAGCTGCTGGGAGAGATTTCCGATTTTTGAATCAACTGAGAAAGCTTCAGAACCAAGTTGAAAGGTGAACGTCACCTTGGGTGGAGAAACGATGGAGGAACCCTGAACATGTTCTGCCATCTGGAAAAGGGTAAAGGATCATAGTCATGCATATTTGAAGTATGATTTGTGTTTTACACCTTCAAGAAGATTATAAAATTATGAAGAATGGAGAAAGACTTGGGGCTTGTTTGAGCTCATTCTTATTTTGGATTAGCACTCGAAACACTGCTATTCCTAATACTAGTACTCAGGTGATTTTTTTCAAGGACCAAAATGATGCATTTATGCATGCTACAATCAAACCAACGAGGACAATGTTCTTGGAAAGGGAAGTCTCATTGAAAGTAACATCATGACATGATGTGATTATGTGCTCTTGTTGAATATCATAGTATTGATAGCCTCTGTGTAAGGGGTTTTTGGATGGAATTTGGGGCTTGTTTGATGCCATGGAAAACATGCACACCGAATGTTTTCATTGTATGATTTTCAGAAAGATTATTGTATAATAATTGAAAAGGAGATATGTTGTGAGTGTACCAGGAGATACCGTTTAGAAGATAGATAACTATTTTGATAGCTGTCAGCCAAATTTTTTGTGGTAGGAAGACAGTTGTTTCAATTATATGTCGATATTTGCATTCAGTAACCCATTTTGTTCAGGGGTTAGTGGCAGCTGAGTTGATGGTGAATGTTATTGTTTTGCAAGTATGTTTGTAAGTGAATTAACTTATATTCAGCACCTCAGTCTGATCATAAGATTTTGATTGTTTTATCATGCTGATTTTTTATTTGTTTATGCATGCTAATAAAACACAAAGTCAGTTCAGCTTTGGAATATAAGGAAAAGCACCGGCAGTAGCAAGAGTAGTCATCAATAAATGTGACGTAATGTGTACAACCATCAATAGACGGCAGTGCAAATGGCCACATACATCTAAATGAAGCAATCCAAAAGCTGCAAATTGATTTGTGCTAAAAGAAAATGACAATTTGTAACATTTGTTACCGAGTCCGTTATTTGTGTTGATTTTAAGGTGCGACAACTATTTTGCTATGTTCTGAAAGATTTGGGGATGTGGATTTCCCAACATGTTGTGTCATATAATGTATTTTGTAGTAGCCGTGAGAATAGAAAGCGGATATAACTCATTGCTAATTCGACCACTGAGAAGTGGTTTCTTTATGTAGAGATCCTGTGTCAAAAAACCATTAGGATTGAAACAAATAGAGCACTGATTATATTTAACAAATTTAAATGCAGAGATTAATTTGTGAGTGATGTTAAGAACCTTGAGAATGGAGAATAGGTTAAGCTTACAGTCTGGTTGAGCAAGATACTGTTTCCGATATGGGAGATTTTGGTTGCTTGACCATTACATACCATAACTTGATCTGATCCATTGTAGAGAGTTGGTTGATATATGCTGTCGAGGTGTGGAGTAATGTGTGTTGTAGCATCTGTGTCAAGTATCCAATCAAGCTTGGTACTGATGGAGGTGTTGCAGTTGGGTTTGTAAGTCAAGTTGGTTATATGCCAACAATTGTCTGTTCTGTGCCCTTTCTTGTGGCAAATCTAGCAAACAATGGTATTTTTGTGATGTTGGATGTTGGTAGAAGTGGAGGGTTTGGTGTTTTGCTGATTCATGGGAAGGTTTCTTTATTTAGAGTAGAAGTTTTTGTTCTTGTAAGATAGAAGGGCAGTGGCTTAATTGGATTTTAAAGAGTCATTAACAATGTTGCTCTCTTCACTATGAAGAAGTGAGTAGAGATCTTCCAAAGGCAAAGGTGTTATATGGATTCGAAAGGCAGTTTTTGAAACCTTAGGAGGGAGCTAAGCCATTCAGAATATATAAGATATCCTCGTTACCTATTTTGGATCTTGTAGCCGCCATATTATCACCAAGTTGTTTGATGTAGGTAAGATATGGGTCATGGTTTGGTTGCCCATGTGGATATTGTGTAATTCATTTTTAGGTTGGATTACTCTTGGGCGATTTGTTGATTGATATTTTCTTTCAAGCATTATCCAAATTTCACCGGTATTAGTGAGGTGTAAGACATAGGGAAGGATGGGTGGAAAAATAGTAGAGAAAAGGGCTGCAGCCAAATTTTGATCCACGAGTATCCAAAGTGTGTAATCTGAGTTTTCAGGAGATATGCTTGTGGAATCTTGTTGAAATTGTGGTGGCGGAAGAATAGAGTTATCAAGAAATGAATTAAAGCTATTTGCAAGAAAAATTTTATGTACATGTACCTTCCGCACTACATGGTTTTCGAATAGGCGAGAAGTGTGAGCAACACTTTTGATGTGTTGCATCAAGAATTTGAAAGGAGCAATAAGAATTTCCTTCATCCTATTTAGATATGCTTGAGAGGAATGGAGGAGTTGCGGGCTGGTGGAAGAAGTAGCCTCCATAGATCTTGGGGCGGCGTTAGTCAGTTGCTCTGATACCATATACAAATAGCAACAAAGAGTAGAATTGCAGGAAGATGAGAATGAATTTCTAATCTGATTTCAGTTTCTATTATAAGTTATATTTAAGCTATACATGATGGCAAATTTGTAAATAATTTATAAGAGCAAATATGACAATATACATACAAGTGGTATACTAAAGACCTAATGCTAACATTTCTTCTGAATGCTTTGACAGATGAAGCGGTGAGATAGAGGTGATACTGGAGAGAAGCTTGAAAGCTTTAGGAAGGAGATCTTTGGTCGAATCTTCAGAAAGCATCGGATAAATTCCAATAGCAAGCTTGAAGCAAGCAAAAAATAGCATCTATTAAGAATTACCTGATAATCCATGCCTCCTAAGCAACAAATCAGCGTTCAGATGTTTACCTCTGCTCTTTCTCTCCTTAGCCAGAGCATTGCCCTCGCCCGAGCTTCACCATTCTTTGCTCAGATAAACTAGGGTTCAATGTTAGTAAAGCTTTTATTTTAAAGCTATTGTTTATGTATTGTCTAAATTACCCTCGTGGGTTATTTACATGTATGCCAATCAAGTGGCTTATATATATATATGACTCTGTACTAATTATAGTGAGATGAAAAAGATATTATTTCCTTCTTCTGTTCCATTCCTTTATGGTATCAGAGTTGTGCCTTCTAGCAGCCTCCAAGATCCATGGATTCCTCTTCCTCAACCTCTCCTCATCTCACCCACTTATCCCAAGAATGTCTCGACAAGATGAAGGACATTCACATGCCTCCGCCACTCAAATTCCTAATCCAACACATCAAAGGCATGACCAACACCCCACTAATCTTCAAAAGTTATGCGGTCTGGAAGGTACAGATTCAACAACTTTTTCTTGCCAATAGATTTGGTTCATTTCTTGACAACACCATTTCTTCCCCGCCAAAAGAACAACAAGATTCCACAGGAAATAGCATAGAAAATTCAGATTATGGCCTGTGGAAACTTGCTGATCAAAATCTCACTGTTGCTCTCTTTTTTACCATTTCCCCAGCTATTCTACCCTATGTCCTGCACTTAACCAGTACTGTAGAATTATGGGCAACTCTTGAACAACGGCTTCAATCCACAAATTGTTCAAGAAGCATCCAACTCAAACATGAACTACATAACATTCACATGGGCAACCAAATCATGACACAATACCTTAGCATCATAAAAAAGCTTGTCAATAATATCACTGTGGTGGGATCCAAAATCGACAACAAGAACATTATAATATACAATCTGAATGTCCTTCCTCCCTTGTATCAAGGTTTTAAAACCACAATTAGTACCCAGCTTTAGCCCATATCATTAGAAGATTTATATTCTCTTCTTCATAGTGAAGAGAGTAACTTAGTTAATAAATCTTTAAAATCAAGTCAAACCAATTATGGGCTGTCCGTTTCTGTTGGACCACTCTCCATGTCCGCCTACGTAAATGCTGACTGGGAGAGTGACATCATCGATCACAAATCAACTACAGTCTATTGCATCTATCTTGGCTCCACCTTAATCTCATGGTCTTCAATGAAGCAAAAAACAGGTACACCATCTTCAACTGAAGCAGAATATCGTGCACTTGCATCCATCACAGCAGAAATACTGATGCTAAAAATGCTATTGCAAAAACTTACAAGGATTTACTCACCTCCAATCAAGCTTTACAATGATAGAGCTATAGCACTTGCTCATAACTCTGTCTTCCATGCAAGAACAAAACACATCGAGGTAGATTATCATTTTATATGGGATCAAATAAAGCAACAACACACCATGCTTCATCATATAATGACACAAGATTAGTAAAGCTTTAATTTTGAAGCTATTGGTTATGTATTGTCTAAATTAATCTCATGGGTTATTTACATGAAGTCTACCCAAATGGCTTATATATATGGCTCTATGTACTAATTATAGTGAGATGGAAAATATACTATTTCCTTCTCCCGTTCCGTTCTTGTAGCATCAATGAAAAAAATGAGCCCGAAAACAGACAAAAATTAGGGCAAAAGCACGATCATAACCACAGTGAATTAGCTAAACTTAGCAACAGAAGCAATCCGGCTATAAAAGAGAAAGCACAATAGAAAGAAACACGGGCTACATTCAATAATGATTTTTGCTTTTTTGATAGCAAAGCGATCTCCTGTTACCAGAATATAAACGAAGTGCAGCGGTATCTTACCACTTACTTTCAGCAGATAGAGATGTCCGATGAAGTAGCGGCGGCGGAGAGAGAGCTCGCGAGGGTTTCTTCAAGGCTAAATATTTGACTTTGGTAAATCTGATGGTATAGTTATTGCCTCACATTGCATGAGAGACGATATAAACCATAGAGATATATATATATATATATATATATATATATATATATATATATATGATAAAAGGGAGGATCTATATAAATATATTTAAAATCACATTTTTTATATATTTAACCTATGAATTTTATGATTTAAATAATATAATGACTTTCTTAAATAAACTCTTAGGACAATATATATATATATATATATATATATATATATATATATATATATATATTTGTATAGCACATAGATTTTAAATTTTAATTATAAAGCTGGAATGATCTTAGAGTTATGATGCACGGATATTGCTAATTAAGATGTATAGTTTTGGATATGTATCAGACATGTATGCGATTTAAATAATATTAAAATAATGACACAGAGGACATTAGCAGAACACACAAAAGACATACGCATAACACTTGTCATAAATAAATGAATTAAGATTTTATAAAAAAATATTTTTTATCATTGTAATTAAAAATATTATTTTTTATGTAAAACTCCAAGATAAATTTAAATACATATCAATCAATTTTTATGTATTTAGATATCTAACACTTAAATTTTAATTTTTATATACATGACGCGATACTTATATATATATTAAAATGTGTATTTCATTTTTTTTTAAATTAAAAATAGTGATATATTAGATGTGAAATGAATGATTTTGGTGGTATTAAAAAAAATTCAAAATTGTGTTAGATATGTAATTACATAAGAATTCAGTGTTGAAAAAAGTCAGATGCACATTTTATTTCTTTTAATGAATAATTGATTAAGAAGACTTAAATCTTGATGTAATACAAAATGATATGTGCTTAGTTTTATAATTTTGATTGTTTTTTAAATATAATTTAACTCATTTTTAAAGATAAAAAATAAAATATACAAAAATTAAATCACATAAAAATGTCGGTCATCTAAGTTTAGCTAACTTCGAGTCGACAGGGCCAGCTCAGTCTACTGGGTTGGTCGGCATTGGCTAATCGACTGGTCTAACTTGGATATCGATCTTCAGTCTGTGGTGAGTCACTCCTATCAACAGAGCGCCACTAGGCTACTGAACTAAGAGTGGATCACTGTAATTTGATATGTTACTCGCCCTTCAACAAGAAGGCAATACGAGACAACTCTAACACTTTTCGTTACACTATTAATTATTGATCTATAATGAGGAACCTCTAAGACATCCATGGCATTGTTAGAGAGATATTGTGTAACTGGATCTTTCCTTAGATCAACTCTAGTAGAGGGTAGACTATCGTATCAAGTCGGCATTCTCATAGTAGTTGGCTTGAATGCTCTTTTATCGAACAACATGGATGTATCTTCTATTCTCCTTCTTGTTTGCCTCACAGCTCGATTTGTTTTTGCTCTGTTAGCAAGATCATGTGACTTTGCTCGATCGGTTTTTGCTCGTATATATTGGAGGGCGTCTTCATGGAGTCTTATTCTCTTCTTGTTGAGATGAGATTCATACTAAGAGATCAGTGAAAGACCCCAAAAGCTTATCTATCCATGCAGTCTCACTCTTCCTAATTGACAGATTGTTGCTTCACTGAACTCACTAGCTGATGAAGTTTTCTTTAATCCACATAGTCTGTATTTGCATTTTGTTAAAATCAAAACTGAGCCATCGAACTTAATGACTTTGACCTTCCCATCCTTCATACTTGAATCTGAAAGCTTTTTAAATCAAAACTCTTAACAATAGCTGTTAGAATCATGATAAGAATAAACATTAAAGATCTCAAATGCAAATGACATATTTGGATGATGTTATCAGACTCATTCACATTCACAGAGGCGCAGAAATCAAATAAAAGCAATACATAAATATGGATTGAACTTTATATGAATAGAAGACAAAGACACCATTTTTATGTCTGTCAAAAGCCTACAGAAATACAGCAACCTGTTGTAAGGATGGATTGAACGTGAAGAAAAGCATTAATGTTCTCATTCTCATCTCTTCTCCGGTGTGAGAATTTATTCTCTTCATTTTCTCACTTTCTCCTTCATATATATATATATATATATATAAGAAATCGGCATTTGGGTCCGGTGGGCTCCCAAATACCAATTTCCCATGTGCCTATTCGACCCGTCCGCACCACGGTAGGGATCGAACCCGGGACCTTCGGGAGACTTACAGTGAACCCCGCCCAAACCACCAGGCCACGGCTGCTACACATATATATATATTAAGATTGATCGACAGTCAGAGACCGCTAATCAACCCCTATAGATTGAACTGACTGAGGAGCGGACTCCCCTTACAGTCCGGTGTGCTATTTGAATCCTCCCGTCAGAGGTGGGATTCAAACCCCTGACCTGAGGGACTTACACCAAAGGCCGCAACCAATGAACCAAGGCTTTCTCCTTCATATGTTAGACTACATTTAGCAGTTTATGGAGGCTTCCATTTATGATTTTATGATGCCCATCATTTAAGATTATTTGAAGAAAGCTACTATATTGAGGAAAATTGATACAAGTACAATATTAAGGCATGAGGTCCATGATTGCTTCTGAGAATAGTTCAACTTTTGTCAGATGTTCTCAAAGATTACAGTTAGTACTCCACCAACAGTTCTCAATTATCATCATAATTATTACAATTCCCATTGAAAAAATAAACAATTCAACCAAATTTTACTACAAATGTGAAATCAAAATTTCATATTTAGCTCTACTTCTGACCACAAAAGACCTGAACTGCAAGAGTAGCTGCGGTTTCTGAACAATTTGCATCTGCGCCATAAGCTTCCCCTTCCACTGGAAGCACACAAGAAGCCTTCCCCAAGCAGGCCTAATCATTATCATACAAGGCAAAAGCATAGTCAGCATTAAACAAACAGAAAGCAAGGGATAGACATCTGAAACATATTTTATTATATTTTCACAGGTTGAGAAGTAAATTGTACACTTGAAAAGGAGTTTGAACATAGTTTCGCGTAAATTCATGCATCTTTAATTTATATTGGAACAAAAAACTAGCCATGAAATTGTGGAGCAATAAATCATACTGAATTACTCATAAGGAAATCCTGATAGAACTAGTAGGAATTTTGTTTTGAGATTTGCATTTTTCTAAGTTTAAGAGTTATTTTGAGGTAATTTATTCATAAATTTGCTTTCCATGCAAATGTTGCACTTCTATATGACTATATCTTATTAATTTTTGCACAACATTATATGATGAGATTGAACTATTTATAAGTAGATCTCTAAAATGTGAAGGTTATAAGAAAATAGTTGTCTAAACTTCTCAAAAAAGTCTAACAATCACAACCAATTGTCATTTTTTTTTTTTTTCATCCCAATAATTTTGCAGGTACATTTACACAACGACACCCCTAACAATGATAAAATACTTAAAATGCAGAGCAAACATGTAATAGCAAAAGATATGCATTACCTTCTCAACAACATGTCGTGTCTGCGGAGCATGGCAGCTTCCAATGGTGTAGTTTCCACAAACGCCACTAGGATTGCCAAAACTAGCGAAGACAACGGTTTGGATGACCTTATTGTCCGGACACTCAAGGTGAGATTCCGGCTTAACATCCTCAGCAACTGACCTGAGCTGACCGTCCCTCCTCGACCAATGTTTGATAACACCAGGGTGGTACTCAGACACGTAAGTACATATATCATCTCTCCTAACGGTCAAAATTTGAATTCCATCAGGATTGCCTCCAGATTCCTCCAAGACAACAAGAAGGTTCTTTGTTTGCTTCAAGAAGGAGCGAGGGATATGATAACTGAAAAAAAAAATATATATATATATATATCAAAATCAACAAATTTGAAACTTCAAACTATCTGTAGATTAAGCAATTTGATCACAAAAAACAAATCTTCCTACTATAAACACTTACACGGTCTGGGTTGGGGTGCCGAGTGGGGAGAGATATGAAACCCAGTATCGACCAATGCCTTCGCCGTTAACCCATACGAGACCTTTGGCCATGGTGCTCATGTCGACAATGACCGGATCATTACCCGGGGGTGCATCGAAGTATCTCTGCAGCACAGTGGTATTAAGGTAATTAGAAAGATTCTGTTTAGCTCTCAATTTGTTCTAATCAGGGGAGTTCCCAATTTGTTCTATTGGAGTAAACAAGTCGAGTCGAGCTCAAGTGAACCTTGACTTAGCAGCTTCATTAATTAATCGAGTTCGACTTTCAAATCATGCTTAATTCTAAGAGTTTGAGGGGCTTGTTGATTATGAAAAAGAGAAAATAATATTAATTCAAGCCAGTATTATAATAAAACGACAAAGAATAATAATTTGGGAGATAATCAATAAGAGATCATTTGATATAATATTTAAAATGTCATTTATGGAACATTTTTAATACTTTAAGGATAGATTCTTAAATTAATATAATTTGAGTATATTTTATATTAATAATCTTTTAAACGAGCTAGCTCATGAGCTGATGAGTCGAGTCAGGATTGGCTTGAGCTTGGCTTTTTTGCTCATCGAGCTCAGCTTAACGAGCCACTAATCGATGCAAGGCCGAGCTAGCTCATGAGTCGAATTGGCTCAGTTACATCCTTAGTTCTAATTAGGATGTTTTACTTGGATTTGTTTGTGAAGCTATTACCTTGTACCAGGTAATGGGTACGTTGCTCTCAGATTTGGTCCATTGAACTCTGGAGACTCCATCATTTGTGTAGATCTGAAGCTTCTCTCCTATTAAGCCGACCTATTTAGTCTCAAATTTATCAGTTTTTTTGAGTGAGAGAATTTAATTGAATTGCCAACAAAATAAATATTTACCTGATGGCCCCAGCCATTGGCTGTGAGATCCAAGGTGCCTGTGTTAAGGCCTTGGACGATGACAGAGTGAATTCCGGCAACCCTGCGTTCTAGGTAAGGACCACTATCCTTTACACAAGTGTAGTAAAAGATGTTAGACCCCCTTTATGGCAAAAAAAATTAGGGAAATTCACACACGAACCACACAATTCTTATGGTTTTACATATCCAACACCTAAAGTTCAATAAGTTATAACACCATGAAGTTATAAACCTAAGCATAGAAAGATGATCTGACTTCTAAAAAGTTAGTAAAAGTTGCATTTTCTATGTGATGTTAAAGATAAGATTTTAAAGTGTAGATGTTAGATATGTAAATATATAAAAATTGTGTAGTTTGTATGTAAATGTCTCCAAATTTTAAGACGTTAAAAATTTTGAATTTTGAATTTCTTACCGGGAAACCAACAGTCATGGCCAAGATGGTAATGTGGTTGGTTCCAGACTTCAGCTTCATTGCTTTTTGGAAGACAAAGCTCTTCTCAATCTTGCTGCCATGCGCATTTCCTGATTCAAATATGCACTCAGTTTACTCATCGTTAAAACAGTGGAATGGAAATCTGTAGAAAGAAAATATTTAGCTAAATTAAAAGGGAAATTTACATACGCAGCACACAATTCTTATGTATTTACATATCTCACGCCTAAACTTTCACATTCGCACACATAGCAATTTGGTGCTTTAAACCTATGCATGAAAAGATCTATTTGACTTTAAAAAGTGATAATAGTACTAATTATTTATGTGATATTAAAGATTTGAGTGCTATGTGTATACATATGAAAGTTTAGGTGTGAGATATGTAAATACATGAGAATTGTGCGCTATGTATGTAAGTTTCCCTAAATTAAAATGACATGGAATTGTATACCAAGGTATTTTCCATTCACAAATGCATGAACTCCATGTCCAAGACTTGCAATTTGCAGCACAGGACGAATATCTTTCCTCCAAGGCAAGTCCTCTTGCTGCACATTGAATCTGAGATCAACAAGCAAACAAAAAGTGAATCTTTTACTCAAGCATTTCTATGTGTAACACGCTAAACTTCAGTCCAACCTATCTTACAATAAATTGAACCTCACAGTTTTGTCTTGTTAATGCAAATTTCCTAAGGGATCACCCAGCCCAAGAGTAGTTCATTAGAAGCACAGACACATCAATCTTTACCAATACATCCTAAGAAAAAAGTGACATAATGGTCCCCCGACTCCTTGTAGCGGGTACTCTTAATAGGTGGGCCGTTTTAGTCCCAAATTTTTTAAAAGTATCAATTTAGTCTTTATATTTTTAAAATATGGGCAGAAATAGTCCCAATAAGGACAATTTTATACCAAATTAAAAGAGTATGAGCACTAATTTGATACTTTTAAAGACTCTTGCTAAAATGACTCAATATAAATAGTTAAAGAACTGTTTTGACACTTTACTCTATAGCCTAATATTCTCCCCTCTACTATTAATGTGAGATTTAGCTCATTCTACACGCCTTTTCTCTTAGAAATATATCTATTAGAGCCACTCTTTGTCCACGACTCATCCTAAACCATAACTCTATTTGCTCACTATGATTCTTTTGAATTAGCGAAAAATGGATTGGGCGACAGACCTGGTTGTATACCAAAGGTAATCTGTGGTATCCTTGGTCGTGCTCATTAGCTCCAGTGGTTCCGGGCTACGAACAATTCCATCATCATGATACCTGGGGATATGATCTTGGTACATCACCCATCTTTTGTTCTTCTTCCTCTCCATGAATGGAATGAAGGTCCTTGAATTGTGTTGGGCATTAATCTACCATAAAATTCGAAAGTAGAGGTAAGCAATCATCTATCCCAATCTCATCAAACTTTACTTGAAAACTAAGGATTTGTTTGAGGTCAATTTTGTTTTTTTTATTTTTGTTTTTAAAAACAATCATATATTAATAAAAAATGTCAAACATGTTTGTTTCAAATCAAAATTTAAGCGGAAAAAAAAAAGAAAAACAGAGAAAAAATAAAACAAAAGTGATCCCAAACGGCCTCTAAATGAATTGTGCAGTATACAACCCTCTGAGTATTGAAGACCACAGTCTTGCAATCTGGAAGAATGCTAATAGAATGGCGAGGCAAGAAGTATTTGGTGCCGCGGAAGCTCACGGTGACATCTCGGTCAGCCTTCTTGTTTGTGAGGAAGGCTGCACACACTTTGTCGCTAGGAAGGTCGTACACTCTAGCCTGTATTCTTGAAAGAAAAGAAATCATTAGAACACAACCAGTAAAGCCAAAAATTTGCATTATGGAAGAATTAGATGTAGCTAACTATACTATTTCTCACCTCAACATTTTTACCCAGTTTTCTGAAACTGTAAGAACCCCAAAGAAGAGGTTTCCTGCTAAGTTTCAGAGCTCGGTGAAGGTCTTTCAGGTGCCCCCATTTGGGCTCTTTCTGCAAACCTATAAGAAAGGAGTACCAAAATTCAGCGTTTTCATGCCATTGTAGATTTTTAATCAAAGGAGCATTTGCATTCATACTGCACAATTCTTATGCATTTACATATCTAACACCTAAACTGTCATATTTATATGCATAACACTAAAATTTTAACATCACATCAGATACATTAACATTATTAACTTTTTAAAAATCAAATACAACTTTTCATGCATAGGTTTATGACATCAAGGTGGCATGTTAGATTGTAAATATCAAACTTTAGGTGTTAGATATGTAAAATATAATTTGATTGTGTCATATATGCAATCTCTTAATCAAAACATTAGTTGTATATAATACCATATTCATCAAGTGGTGCTTCATCATAGTACCGTGCCGTGACAAAAGCAGAACCAGTCCTTCCAAAGTTTGTTCCTCCATGGTACTAAACATAAAAATTCCTCTTTTATCATACTTTCAAAATCCAAACTTCATTTAAATATAAACTAAGTAGATTAGACTAATTACCATGTAATAGTTTGCAAGAGTTCCGTTCTTAGAGAAGAAGCGAGCAACAGAAAATGCAAGATCTTCTGCTGACCTTTGCGACGGTGGGTCACCAAAAACTCGGTACCTTGAAATCATCACAAAGAAGAAAACTCAATTTACAGAAGGAACACACCAAAATGACAACTTTTTCTAACTCTACTTACTGAGCACTCCAGTTCTCGGCCCACAGAAGAGGCTTAGTTGGATGATTAGGTCCCTTCCAGGTATCACCACAGTTTCTTCCATTGCAGGCATTGATCTACAACAAAGGAGAGGGTAAAATTCTCATTTACATATCAAACGCCTAAACTTCAGACAAAAAAAAAAAGCACCTAAACTTTAATTTTTACCTATATGTCACCTACCCTGTGCATGAAAAGTTGTATTTCACCTTTTGAAAGTTAAAATGGCGGTACTTTTAATGTGATATGAAAATTTTGGGTGGTATAAATGCAATGAATAAAGTTTGTGTCATATATATAACTACATAAGAATTGAGTGGCATGTGTGTGAATAGATCAATATAACTTACTATTGGTCCTGGAGCATCTTGTTGCTTGCACATCATCCATGGAACTCCAATACCAAGGCTCAAGGCGAGGTCAGATGTCCACTGTATATATTTCTTGCCATCTTCCTTAAATGCCGCTTGAACCATGTTGTATTCATTTTCAATCTATTTTTAACAGCTTATTTGTTTATAATTGAATGAATAAATGATCAATTAATGAGAGTTATGGATGAAATTAACCTGAGCAAGTATGATAGGACCTCCCTGGGAAGCAAAGAGCTTCTCTTCCTTCATCATATTTACAATTTTTTTCACAAACCTCTCCATATGATGCTGCATGTAAATTTAAAGTTAATTCAACCGTTGGAGAATGGTTTCCTTTAAAAAAATTAATTCGTGTTTGATGTTTATGTTGATCACCTTGAAGGGAGGGTTGTTGGTTCGGAAGGTTATGTCCTTCACCTCCCTCAACCAATATGGAAATCCACTGAAATGCATCAAATACAATGATTAAGAGAAAAAAATAAAAACTTTGATCGATACAAGTGTTGCGTGTTAGAAGATTCGCGGCATGTAAGTGAGAGTTTTATGTCTTTAGTTCTTCACGAAGCTAAAGATCCTGCACACGTATTGTACATAAAAAGGTGTCAGCGCTAATTTTGAGGAAATCTAACGTTCCAGAAGGAGGGATGGCAAATGATGGCCAACTGACAGAATACCAGAAGACTCATTTATCCAATCAGATGCGATTGTCTAAGTCAGGACAAGTAAGGTCAAAACCGACTTAGTCACTAATGATGGTCGAATGACCTGAATTCGAGCCCCTCGATTAGAAAATAGACAAAGAGTCATCCAAACCAACCAGCATGAAGAAGCCGACTCGAGAGAAAATCTAACCCCTCGACATCTCTAATCAACCAGGGGTGTCCAAAGGCTCCCAAATCTATCATCAAGGGTCGACAACAAAACTAATTCATATGACCAATTTAGTCTTATCCACCAGAAGCCAATTGATCTCAGCCGACCGGCAACACCGACAAAGTCCAGCCGGTCAAACTGGCCCTGCTGAGCCGAAGCCATACAAACTCGGTCGAACGAGCCAAAGAGCAACCAAGCGATAGGCTCATATATGTAAAATATCTAGAATACCATGTGACAACTCCCATTAAAGCAGAGGCAAAAATTCAATATTACTATATTGTACAATCTCTCCTATAAATAGGAATATCATTTCATGTATAACAGAGAGCAAATACACCTGATTTTAGCCAAAAAGTTCGGGAAAGATCAACACGATTGATACAAGTTACTCTTCATCTATGGTTCACTGTTTCTCTGTCTCTCTCTTTCTATCTCTCTCTCCATTTTTGTACTTTATTTCTTGGTGTGTGATTCACGGACAAATTAGGATTCAACACGTCTGTGGAAAACGATTCTAAGCTAGAAAGCAACTAATTATACTGTAACCTCAAAAGTTAGTTCATGTTAACTTCATGAGCACAGTTATAGTGGGGTAGTCCTTTTGTCATCCATAAGATCATCAACTCTTAAAAAAGTCGTTCAAAACTAGGGGGGAGCAACTTTGACAGTAACATCGAAAGAACTTAAAACTCTCACCCTTCCGCAGCAAAATCTTCCAGCACGAAACAACAAGCAAATATGATGTTACCAAATTTCATAAAATCAATACCCATGATTCCATTCTGCCTGAATGAAAGGCCCAATTCTAAGTGTGACATACAAATTCTCCTTCTGAATCAACTTGATGAATTTCACCAAGTCATACCTCCCCTCAAAATTATACTGCAATTGAAAATAGAAAACAATGTTATAAGAGTAATTTTACAGCTATTATATTTTCTTTAAAATTGGCACAATGTATGAAAAATCAATCAACTCTCATTTCAAATTCATTTCAAAACAAATACAACGCCTCAAAAACTCATCTTGATCCAATTTGAATCAGAATATCCAAACCCTAATTTTGTTTCCCCCGCAAGATCTTACCTGTCCCTGAATAGGTTCATGACCATTCCAAAAAACATAAGTCTGAATCAGATTGATCCCGCCCTTCTTCGCACTGGCAATAAGACGAGGCCACATCTGATCATCCAAACCAACGATCATAAAATTATTCTCTCATACATAAATCTCCAAAACTAATAACAAATACATAAACAAAAGGATAGTATTTACATCCGGCGTGCTTCGAGGATAATGAATCGAACCGGAGAACAAAAGCTCCCTCTTTCCATTAACGATGAGCGAACGAGAGTCATAAGTCACTCCTCTGTTCGCAATCAAACTGTTGCGTGCGGAGACCGCGACGAAGGCGGCGAAGAGGGGGAGGAGGAGCCCGACGCGTCGGGCGGCCGAAGCCATTGGGGATGAGAAGGCAATGCAGGAGAGAAGGGAGAGAGAGGAGAGCAGCGAATCGAATGAGATGGGAATGCCCTTCGAGATCTCCTTTCTCCATGGGAGGATTTAGAATGGAAGCTGCGGGCGAAAGTTCCGAACTTTGTGGGGCTGTGATTCTTGTCCAGAGATTTTGGGTTCTGTTTCTGGCGGGAGAGTATTTTGGGGCAATGGTTGGTTGCGCTTTCTCTCGTGCCAGGGAGGACGAAGACCATTTTACAAATACACCCTCAAATTCTATGGATTTACAAAATGAATATAACTTTTACATAAAAGACCAACTTACCTATGCATGAAAAAGGTCTTAAAATGATGATATTTTTTATGATGTAAAATTTAAAACAACCCAAAATTTTCATTTTATATATAAACTATCATTATTTTGATTTCTAAACAGTGAATTAGGGCCGTCAAAAAAGCTAGTTGTTCGCGAACAGTTTGTGTTCAGTTCGTCAAGGAATTCATGTTTGATTCATTTGATAAGTAAATGAGACGAACACGAACAATTTTTTTTCATTCGATTAATTAAACGAACAAAATACGAATAGTGATGCGTTCGTTCGTGTTTGAATCGTTATTGTTCGAAATATAAATAATTTAAAATAGTTATATATAAAAAATTTATGATATTTTAAAAAATTAAATTTTATAAATTATAATATATGATACAATAATAATAATAATAATAATATATTAATATATTATATGAGTAAATAGTAATATAGATATTATATATTTATATAATATAAGTTTGACAGTCCTAATATTAATATATATATATATATATATATATATATATATATATATATATATATATATATATATATATATATATATTAAGTATTAGTTAATGACAAATATAAGTATTAAATTTTAAACTTTTGCTACTTTACATTTTACATTTGTATCACTCAAATCTTTCATATCAAATAAAAAATATAATTATTTTAACTTTTAAAAAGAGAAATACATATTTTATTCTTGATGCATGTTAGAAAAATCGAGGGTGGTAAAGTAATGGATTGTCGTCTTAACATGGTACGAAGAATCATATACACTCAGAAGAGAGAAAAACAACTAGTAATGACTCAATAAGTTTTTTATGTGGAAAATTCATAAAGGGAAAAAATCGCAGGGTCTAACATAGCTGAAGAAGTCCACTATAAATTGGATATTACATGTATAGTCCCTCGTCCCAAATGAGGGAAAGGGTGGAACACGCTTTAGAGTTACAATGTTGGTGCGCGAATGCACTTGTTGTAAGAAGTGGGTGACGGCCGATGACAATCAGTGTAGGCCGACAGGTAACAGTCTACGATGGTTGGCGGTGGTCGACAGTGGTCAGCAGTGATCGATGATGGCGGGAGTAGTGCGGAACTTCAGCTCCTTCTTAAAGTTTCTAAGTTCTTTCTCAAGCCTCAAGTTCTTTTCCCCTCATAAGAGACGTGTGACTCTATTTATTGTATTAGGGATGCAATTAATGTAAGAATATAAACCACTTCAATCTGATGGTTCGGTGAGCTTCCTTCAATCAGACAAAGTTTGATGAACATTTGTGTACCTTGTGATATAAAAATTGAGCAATCTTAGGTTCACTAGATTCGTCTTGTCGAGATGCTAGATTCAACATTCGCTTGACCTTCCAAATATGTCTAGAAAACTTACAAGAGATGTTTAATGACTTGATATGAGCTTCATTTGACTTGGATTGAAATAATTTTGATATCACTGGATCTCGAGCCAGTCAGTTTGACTATAAGTTTGCTGAAATCAGAGCTCTCGATGACTTTTTATCAAGATTTGAATATTTCTTAATCAAAAGATTGTCTTCAGATCGTATTATACCTTGAAATTCGTGCTCGATGATGAGAATTTGTTGATGGTGTATCAATTGTATGGTTAAGGTCCCAGTACGTAATAATTTTGAAGTTAAGGTGTTATAGATTCGACATTAGTCATATTTTCTTTTCACAAGTTCTTTAATTTGGGTAAACATAAAAATTGAATCTTTTTTTAGTAAATTTGATGCAAGGAAGAACTATCTCGGGCCTAATTTGAGAAGACAATAAAGTTCCGTTCTGTTGTTGTGAATGCTGACACGTGAATTTGTTTTTGTTTGATAAAGCAGCATGTCGACATAATGACACTTTTTTGTCACTTTAGAGAGCAGATGTCAATGTCCATTCTGTGAACATGACTCTTAAAGGAGTTTCAGTGAACGACGAAACTCCTTCAAGCGAGCCCCAGGTCAAAAATGATACAAGCTGATATATTACTTCGTTTGCGTTTAAAATTATGTATACTTTTCTTGGATAGTAGAAATTATACGTAAAAAAACGTAGTCGACTATTGGGTGTCACATAAATACACTCAGAATAAGGGTGTAAATAAGTCGAGTCAAGTTCGAGACACTTTTGGCTTGATCTTGAACTTATTTTATTTTATCGAGTTCGAGCTCAAGCTTAAGCATGAGTTTACGACTTCGAGCCAACATGTTTATTATAAAAGAAAGAAAATAATCTTAATTTACGATAGTATTATAATAATATGTCAAATAGAATGAGTAAGTACGAGAGAAAATTTAAAAACAGTTAATAAATACAAAATATTAAATAATTTTAATACTCTAAAGGTTGTTTTCAAATTTATTATATTTTGAGTATATCATATATATTAAATGAGCAGGCTCACAAACTAACGAGTTGAGTCGGGTCTAACTTGAGCTTGACTTCTTAGCTCATCGAACTCAGATAACGAGCTATCGAGCCGAGGAAGGAGCTGGCTTGACTAACTTACATCACCAACTTGAAACATCATTTCGGGCTATTTACACTCAAAATTCTCCCATTTAAAATAATAGAAAAAGCACACTTAGTGACATTATGGTCGAGAAAAAAACTATTTCGTGCGGAGTTATTTAGACTTCGTGTACAATAACATCATACACTGTTGTACGTATGTTGTATCGTAATGTACAACGATAAACAATATTGTGCTTGAGATATGAATCTACTCAAACTCCGTATGTAATATTCTCTCGTGGTTAAAGGTGGAGTCTCTCACCGTAAAATTGCAGGTTCAAATCATGCATATTACAATTTTCACGTAATAATCTTACAGTTTCCTTTACGAAAAAAACTAAAAGCCGAACAAAGGGATAGAAGAAATGTAAAAAACAAAATTAACTAAAAAAAATACCACAATTTTGAAATGAGTTATTGTAATATTTTAAGAAAGTGCATAAACTTTCACAATAATTGAAAAAGTGAACTTATATTTGAGAAAAAACTATAATGCGCATAGTTAATAAGACTTCGTGTACAATAATATCATACAGTGTTCTACACACTGTCGTACAGTAATGTAGAACAATATCGTGCATGAAATCTGAATCCATCCGAACTCCGTATGTAATATTCTCTCGCGATTAAGGGTATAGTTTCTCATCGTAAAATTATGGGTTCAGATCATACATATTACAATGTCCTTTACAAGGAACTAGAGCCGCACAAAGGGATAGAAGAAATGTAAAAAACAATATATAAAATGTTATCATGGGGAGCCACAGCTTAGTTTACTCTACAAGCTTTAGCAATATAACTCAACAAGGCAGCAAAAGAATTTCAAACAATTACAACACAGTAAGGGAGTGCATAGATTACTACCATATTATGGTACAAAAAGC
Organism: Papilionanthe hookeriana x Papilionanthe teres; assembly: GCA_022702705.1. Lineage (NCBI taxonomy): Eukaryota > Viridiplantae > Streptophyta > Magnoliopsida > Asparagales > Orchidaceae > Papilionanthe > Papilionanthe hookeriana x Papilionanthe teres. Next base: position 38,045,152 of record CM040438.1, read on the forward strand.
TGGGAAGAACTTTGTCAACTTTTGCAGAAGGCTTGGAGAGTTTCATCCAGTGCTTTAATGTCATAGTCCCCTGTGAAAACACAGCTACCAAGAGGGCCTTTAAGGAGGATGAGCCTTAGAACACCATCTGCTACCTTCTTATCAACCTAAAATCCAAAAAATAAAAGCAATATTAAACTGAGAATTAAAACAAGAAGGAAGTTTTACATGCATGCTAATCAATTCTTATGTATTTACATTTAACACCTAAACTTCATTTTTTACATGCAAGAAAATGAGTATTTCACTTTTTTTGAAGTTAACAAAATGATATTTTTTTATGTGATATGAAGGATTTGGATGGTATAAAATGTCAGAAGTAAAGTTCAGTTGTTGCATATGTAGATACATAAAAAAGTGTAAAATAAACTAAAAGAGATTCAAACAAATACCGCCATGGCGGCTTTGAATAGCTCCACAGTCATCATCTCAGGAGGAGTAGTTGGGAGTTTGGCCTGCTGCAAGATGTTGTGAACTCTCTCTACAATGCTGCTGTCGATCCAGCCGAGGCGATACGACATGTCGACTGCCATAACCTGTTGGAAAAGAGCATCATTAATCCCTTGAAAACATGGATGGCATCAATGAGAAGAAAGATGTGTGGCGGAGAGGCGAAAAAGAGTGAAATGCTGTGAAGGGGGGGTCATCACCATGCCAGCTGCGACGGCTTCTCCATGGAGCCACTGCCCATAACCAAAGCCTGATTCTATAGCCTGTAAAGGATTGAATTTTGTCAAGAGAACATGCAGTATAAAGTGTAAAACCAAAGTAATTGATCTAAAATAGCAATTGAGGAATTTTCAGCAAGACAACAACTTGAAACAAAACCCAAATAAGCAATTCCAAATCAAAGCTCGACGACGCATGAAAGATTTCAGCCGATTATGATACAGAATGACCAAGCTTTAAGAGAGAAATAATTGATTCTTAATTGTTTTTAGAAGCATTTACATACATCACCCAATACCAATGCATTTACATATCTAACACCTAAAGTTTGGTTTTTTAAATTTATATCACCCAAATCTTTCATCACATAAAAGAATATCATTATTTTAACTTCAAAACAGTGAAATACAACTTTTCATGCACAGGTAAAATGACATGTATATAAAAATTGAAGTTTTAAATGTTAGATATGTAAATACAAAAGAATTGAGTAGCTGGCCTTTGATCAATTATGTATTAATCAATTATTTATTAACTATTTCATATCGAACATTGAATTGTTGAGCTTTCAAATGAAAAAAAAGTTCATTGTATTAATCAATCACATGAAGGGTTCAGATTAATATGCTAGGAATCCACGATGAAGATTAACTATCGAGGAAACTGCGCCAGCAAGAAACATAAAGTAACAGCAACATATACTGATTAAGGGAGATACTTATCGATTAGTCGGACTGCATATCATAAGACTGTTCATTACAAATATTAACCTAGGTGCTCCTGTATAACTTTCTAATATGTGCTTGCAGAGAAGCATTTGAAAACAAAGATCAGGGTTAGAAAATGCAGCAAAAGCAAAGGGCGAGAGAAGGGTAAACAAGTAACAAAGACCAATCAGAAAATAAAGTAGAATATCCATGTCTTAGTGAAGTTCATAGCATCATATTCTCAATGCATCTAAAAGAAATTATGAAACAAAATATCAATGTTCGGTATGAAAGCCCAACTATGAAAGCCCAACAATTCACATAATTGCATTAACTAATAATGAAGCTACCTTGTCAGATAGATTTTCTTTCTTGTTATGTTTTTGTTGAAGCATTCCTATATACAATACAGCCTAAAGAAAAGGCCAGCTTCTTGTATTCTTAAGCCAACAAAATAAAAAAATAATTTTTCAGTTTTACTTAAGCCATCTATAAAAACGCATTGCAAGTAAGCTCATCTAATGCTCAGGTGCTATACATGATTAATCAATTTGTACTATTATTTTCTAAAAGATTTAACCAAACGTAGCATTATAAATGTGAAAAATCAAGCTCATGCTATCATGCAGCACTAAGAAGGAATGAATAAACAATAAGAATTCATAGAGCCGACACAGAATAGTAAGGATAAAGCTAATGATGATCCATGATTTGGAAAAACCAAATATATAACTAATAAAGTACGAAATAAAATTGTGAAAATTTTGGAAAGTGCTGTGATCTCACATGCCCAAATGTATGACCCAAGTTCAAGGTAGCCCTTAGTCCACTTTCCTTCTCATCTAAGGAGACAACTTCGGCTTTGTTTTCACATGAGCGCTTGATAGCATATGCTAAGGCACTTGAATCCCTACAACATACATAAGAGCATATAAATTATTCAAAAAGATAAAAGATTACCAACTTAGCTTCCAAAGAAATAGATCAAAAAATATAAGAGGACAAGTTTCAGATAAAAGCATATGAACAGGTTGGATTCTAACTCTATCTGGGGGTGAGAATTCAACACAAAACCGGCAGAAAAAAAAGAAAAATAAAGGTGCATTTACATACATAGCACACAATTCTTATGTATTTACATATGGCACGCCTAAACATTCATATTTACATACAACACTCAAATATTTAATATCACAATAATAAAAAAAAAAGCAATATTGCCACTTTTTAAAAGTGAAATACAGCTTTTCATGCATAAGTTTAAAGCACCATACTGTTATCTATGTAAATATGAAAGTTTAGGTATGACGTGTAAATACACGATAATTGTGTGTTACATATGCAAATTTCCCAAAAATAAATAAGTTTCATGGAGGTCAAGCACAGATCAATACTAATGATAGAAATAACAAGTTAAGCCAAGCTCTGATTGTGAACAGAGCAAGAGATGCCATAAATTATATTGCACAATAAACCAGAGGTGCAAAAAAATCTGAATTTCAATGTTTACACATTCAAGCATAACATCTTAAGCTAGCCCTTGTCCCTGTCTTCCAATTATTCTAGGATTACTACTTCGATGAAATGCATGATCTAACAGTCAAATGAAACTTGATCACGTAAGAGAATGTTGAAGAATCTAAAAAACTTCAATATAAATAAAGGATAGTAGTTCAAACTTAAAAGAAAGACCTCAATGAAGTAAAGATAACAGCAGCTGTTGCAAAAACATTTCAACAATTACTAAGCAAATAATGGTCTCCTGCATTTATCGTTAGTTGGAATAACAGGTTCAGCATGATATATGTCATTAATATCTCCCGTTAATGCTTTTTATTAGGTATAAGATTGTATAGCCATAAAAGCCCTGTGACCAAGTTCAAGGTATAGGACAACGTCAAACACATGATGAAATTGGAATATTTCAAGTAAATTCCGAAGAAGCACCGGATAGCAGCCGAATTCAATCAGTGGGCAAGACAGTTCGACAAATTGCTCAACTGATATCAACTGATTCAGTTATGCAGTGCACCAAGTCTGGGCTAAACCAGCTTGTCAAACAATACGCTGAGTTAGTTGGCGGGTAAATTTGGCAAGCCCGGGTACTTCATCAACTCGCCCCATAGCCGAATAACTTTATATTATATAATATTTTATACACACAGCTATGTGAAAATCTTATCATGATCTATTTTCTCTTTCAATGTAGCTCTTATGTATCCACCCCTAATCCAAACATATACATGAAGAAGGCCGTCCGTGGGGTGTGGGGGAACTGTTTTCACTCTCTATCTTTAGTTATATATATATGAGATTCACCCTGTTTCAATTCCATTCTTACACAATTTTCTTTTGGAACTGTTTTCACCCTGTTTCAATTATATATATAAGTACTTATCTAGGTGTTGTGAGGCCACTGGCAATTCAAGATCCAACAAATATCATTTTGACTGCCCCACAAATACAAGTTTCCAATCTAAATCCAGTGGATGATAGAAAAAGAAGATGAATACAATGAACAAAGACATGTATTAGATTAAACATCCAAAGGGCTTTGTAAACGTATGAAATCGCTGAGCCCAATTGTTACCTTGCCAAAAGTGCCTCTAGATTCTTCTCTTGCCACTCAAAGAACTTTGCATCCCTGATAAGCCCATATTTGATAACTTCGGCTACACCAGAAGCTAGTTCTCTATCTGGTAGCGTGTTTAGAGTATCAGTATCTATAAGAACACATTGTGGTTGGTAGAATGCGCCAATCATGTTCTTGGCTAGTGGATGATTTATGCCAGTCTTCCCACCAACAGAAGAGTCCACCTAAATGCGAATAAGCAGGACCGAGTTGAGCAGAAAGAAACGAGCCATACAGCTAAATGAAGTAAAAAATTGACAAAGATGATACCTGAGCCATCAAAGTCGTGGGAATCTGAATAAAGTTAACACCACGAACATAGGAAGCAGCTGCAAATCCGCACATGTCGCCGATCACTCCCCCACCAAGAGCCACAAATGTGCAACGACGGTCCATCTTAGACTCAATTGCCTTATCAAATATTTTCATCAACGTTTCCTACCAAAAAAAGAAAAGGAAAACTTCTAGTTCAAGATGAATAATTCAGGGAATCCAGTTACCAGTTTCTGAAAGAAAAAAGAGAAAATCCAATTTGTATCTTTTCTATCAGAAGTACTCACCATGTTTTTGTACTTTTCCCCGTCAGGAATGATCACGCTGTCCACGGAAACATGAGGGTTCCCCCGTGTCAAAGCCTCGACAACTCTATCGAGGTACAGAGGAGCAATCGTGGTATTCGTTACAACAAGCACCCTCTTCCCATCCACATGCCTGAGAAAAGCTATTACGGAATTAATTAACAGTATGAAGCGCAATAATTCCGGAAGCAATCAGAGCAACGCAATTCGTATACCTCTGGAGTAGATCGGGGACATCGAGTAGTCCCGAACCGATGTAAATCGGGTAGCTTCGGTTTCCGAGATCGACATCCACAACGGTAGAAACCTTCGGCGCTACCTCTCGTTTCGTCGGATCCATGACCGGAACTGACCTAGCGGACACCCTTGTGAGTATTCTATTAGAAGACGCACAGCAGAAGCCGATCCGGTCAAGGGAGGGGGAGCGCAGGCCGCGCCGGCGGAGGGAAATGGAAGAAGCTCCGGGGGAAGAAAGAGTGTGAAGGCCGCGCGGTGGCCGCGGGGGTGATTTGAGGGGTGAATAGATGGAAGAGGAAGCGGATGCGGCCATGGATGAAGGTTTAGCGCTGGAGTAAGGTTTGCGTGCGAAGAGAAGGAAGGGGATGATCGCCTCCTTCTCGCTCCAAATCGGCGGCTACCATCCTCCCCTGGCTGACGGTATGGCCATTTTGCAGGCGCGGGGAGGGGGTGGTTGGTGAGCCGGGGGTTGGTGCGGGGTGGACTGAACAGCGAACGGCTAGAAAATTGAGGGCATTTTGACATTTTAGCAATTTGTTCTGCTTTTAAGATAATTTTCACATATAGCAACTAATTCACATGCATTTATATCTCTCACACTCAAGTTTTATTTATTTTTATATATTTTATAATAAATTGTGTTCACTCAAATTTTATTTTTTTATATTTTTTAATAAATTATGTTATATAAATTTTGAGACTAAAACGTCCTCACACACATAGATATATATATTCAAAGGAATGGCCGAAGCTATGATACGAGTCTCGTGTAAGAAATTCATGTGTGAACTTTATGACACAAATTTCAAAGATACATAATAAGCCAAGATCTTTTAAATTCGTGATTTTTACATATCTATAATAAAGTAACTCATACTCGTATTCACGACGAAGAAATTTGATCTCGAAAAAATTGATCCCGAAGAGATGGAGTTTCTCTCTCTAATCCCTTAAAAGCTTTTCGTCTTTCGATGGAGAGAAATGTACGTGGTGTGTTGGGTAGAGAGAGACCCATTCTCACTTTCATGCTCTATTTAACCACCATCCATCGAGGTTACTTAACCAATAGGATTTATGACAATTAAATAAATTAATTGATTTTTATTATTAAAATCGATAACATAAGTTAATGAACCTCTATTTATTTAGGGGTTACATGAGTTAACAAATAAATATCATAAGTTATCATAAGTTATGACATAAATAACATAAGTTTTCATGAGTTATAAAAATGAATAACTTAAGTTATCATTTATTATGACATAAGTTATAAGTTAAGAAATTAAATAACTTAAGTTATCATGAGTTATAAAATTAAATAACTTAAGCTATAATTCATTATGACATAAGTTATGAGTTAAGAAAATAAATTACTTAAGCTTATCATAAGTTATAAAAATAAATAACTTTTATTATAACATAAGTTAAGAGTTAAGAAAATAAAGAACTTATGTTATTATGAGTTCAAAATAAATGACATAAATTATTGATAAATTATTAAAATGAATGTAGCCACAAAATAAAAATTTTAACATTCTCCCACTCAGCTCACTTAATTTTAATAGTGCGTAACATACTTCGCATAAAATGTAAAATAAATCCTTCTTTATATTGGTTAAATCATAAATTATTTAATAAGTACGGAATTAATATGAATCATGGCGGTTAGTGCATCAATTTATCGACACGATTCCTTCCATGTATCACGATATCAATTACATACTTGAAGATAATGAGAATTAACATCATGGTCCCATAATGTCTATTAAGACAAATCTTGTTGAACATCAAGCAAAATAAAGTGTACACTAACGATAAAAACAAGATTTATAAATATCGAAACAAAGAAAAATTAAGCTCAATGTGTCAAAATATGAAGAGCGATAAAACTAATAAAGGGTTTTGGTAATGCCGATTCTCACGACATGTTCGTTAAATGTCTTCGGTGGCAACCCTTTCGTTAAAGGATCTGTCTATCATGAGATTGGTGCTAATATGCTCAATTGACACCCTTTGTTTCGAACTTCTTCCTTAACTGCAAGATATTTTAATTTCATGTGTTTAGCACTTTGGAATACTTGTCGTTTTTGGAAAAGAAGACCATTGCGGAGTTATCACAATAAATTTTCGATGGCTCAGGCAATACCGTCGACAATTCCAAGTCCCGAAATAAAATTCCGTAGCCATAAACCCCGAATTGTAGCTTCAAAGCAAGCCACAAATTCAGCTTCCATAGTGGAAGCGACTATGATAGTCACTTCGCACTTTTCCATGAGATTGCTCCTTCAGCCAAAAGGAATAGATAAGCAAATGTTGATTTTCTAGTATCAACACATCCAAGTAAATCTGAATCCGAATATCCTTTCACTTCAAGATCTTTAGATCTTCTATAAGTGAGCATGTGGTCCTTCGTTCCTGTAGATACCTCAAAACTTTCTTTGCGACTTTCCAATGATCTATTCCTGGATTACTTTGATACACGCCTGACATCCCGACAACAAAGCTAATGTCCGGTCCGGTACAAGTCCGAGCATACATTAAGCTTCCAACAATAGATGCATAAGGAATTTCTTCCATTTGTTTGCGTTCCAAATCATTCTTCGGACACTCGCATAAGGCTGAATTTATCTCCTTTTTGAATTAGAGCAACACTTCCTGAACACCCTTCCATATTGAATCTCTTAAGAACTCTTTCGATATATGTGTTTTGAGACAACCCTAACAATCCTTATGATCTATCACGAAATATTTCAATTCCAATCACATAGGATGCCTCACTCATATCTTTCATTTCAAAGTTCTTAGAGAGAAAATTCTTGGTTTCATATAATAAGCCAAGATCATTAGTAGCTAGCAAGATATCATCAACATACAGAATGAGAAATATGATCTTGCTCCCACTGATCTTTAGATATATACACCGATCAACAGTGTTTTCTTTAAATCCAAAGGACGTAATGGTATCATTGAACTTAAGATACCATTGTCGGGAAGCTTGCTTAAGTCCGTATATTGATTTCTTAAGTTTACACACCATGTGTTCTTTTCCTTCAACCGAAAATCCTTCGAGTTGACTCATGTAGACCTCTTCATCTAAATTCTCATTCGAAAGTGTCGTTTTCACATCCATTTGGTGTAACTCAAAATCAAAATGAGCTACTTAGTGCCATGATAATTCTAAATGAATCTTTCTTAGAAACCGGAGAAAATGTTTCTTTATAGTCGATGCCATCTTTTACGAGTGAAACCTTTGGCGACAAGTACGGCTTTATATCGTTCGATATTACCATTCGAGTCGCGCTTAGTCTTAAAGACCCATTTACACCCGACTCTTTTACAACCTTCGAGTAATTCGACGATATCCTGGACTTTGTTGTGTTCCATCGATTTCGACTCATCTTTCATTGCATCTAACCATTTAGAAGAATTTGCACTTTCTAGTGGCTTGTGAAAATGAAGCTCGGATCTTCATTGACTCCTAAGTCAAATTCGGACTCATGTAGATAAACCACATAATCGTCGAAATAGCGAGACCGTTTTTGTCTTTGAGACTTTCTAGGTGCTTACTTCATGTGGTTCATCTAAAGTAGGTTCATTAGTGACAGTTTCATTATGGGGTGTTTGATCATTTATTTGTTGTTTACGTAAGTTGTCAAACTGTTCAACAAGCTTGTAGGAATAACGAAGTTGAGAAGAAATTTTGGGTAAAGGAACTTGAACCCTAATTTCTTGGATCTCCACTTTACGTGGTTCCAAACTCCACTAACTTCACCATTTTCAATGAACTTAGCATTTCCGGCTTCAATGATTCTTGTACTTATGGTTAGGACGATAAAATCTATACCCTTTAGATTTTTCGGATAACCAATAAAATAACCACTGATTGTTCTTGAGTCCGGTTTCTTTTCATGTGGATTATATATCCTTATTTCTGCCGGACAACCCCAAACACGGAGGTGCCTTAAACTAGGTTTCCTTCCTGTCCATGAGTTCAAAAGGAGTCTTTGGAACTGCCTTACTAGGAATCCTGTTTAACAAATATGCAACAGTCTTTAAGGCATGCATCCACAATGATGAGGGTAAAGAAGAATTACTCGTCATACTCCTAACCATCTCTATTAGAGTACGGTTTCGTCTTTCTGCAACACCATTTTGTTGTGGTGTGTGTGGCATAGTGTATTGAGCACATATGCCATTAGTTTGAAGAAATTTAGCAAATGGACCTGGACATTGTCCAGATTCATTGTAACTTCCATAATATTCACCCCCTCTATCAGACCTGATAATTTTCACTTTTCAATGCTAATTGTCTCTCGACCTCAGTTATATACACCTTTAAGACATCTATAGCTTGAGATTTTTGATGCAATAAATAGATAAAACCATAACGTGAAAAGTCATCAATAAATGTGATAAAATATTTTTCTCCGCCAAAAGATGAAACATTCAAAAGGTCCACAAATATCGGTGTGTATAATTTCGAGCTGTGTGCTTCTTGTGGCGGCTTTCTTAAGTATGTGGTTTATATGCTTTCCTTTAATACAATCCACACAGAGGTCAAGATCAGTAAAATCTAATTCATTAAGAATTTCATTTTTTACTAATCTTTCAATTCTTTCTTTAGATATATGACCCAAACGTTTATGCCACAAATAAGCTGAATTTTCATTCATAAAACCACGTTTAGTACCAATATTATGATGCAAAGTTATCAGAGTCTCAGTGAAAATGCTTATCGAGTTTAAGCTTATATAGAGCCATCACAAAGAATACCAGAACCTATAAGATGATTGTGTTTAAATAAACTGAAACAACCATTTCCAAATTTAAAGGAGTATCCAATAGAATCAAGTTTAGACAGTGAAATCAAATTACGAGAAACAGAAGGGACATAAAGTGTTTGAAAAAGGTCTAAATGATGTCCAGTATCTAAAATTAACCGGTAGGTTCCAATGGCTTAATCGGTGCTTTGACTCGGTTTCCCATGAAGACAAACTTTTCATTTGGGTTTATGATTTGGGTTGTAAGGAATCCTCGCATCGTATTAGAAACATGAGTGGTACAACTAGAATCAATCCACTGGGTATTATAAGGAACTTACGCAAATTTGATTCGAAACATACGTAAACACAAGGTTTACCTTTCTTTTCGAACCAGTCTTTGCGCTTTTGACACTCATTTTGATAGTGTCCAGGCTTTCTGCAAAAATGACACTTAATTCCTTTATGTTCCTCTTTGTGAATTGGGATAGAAGACACATTAACCTTTAGTGGTCCTTGTTTGCCCTTTCCATTCTTCTTTCCAGGTTTCTTTACAGCTCTTCTTTGGTGACCCATGAGATTAATGGAGTGATTTGCTCCTTTCTTAAGCCTTGCTTCCTCTTGAATGAGCATACATTGTAGTTCATTCACATTCCACTTATCTTTCATGGTGTTATAGTTCATGTGAAATGGACCATACTCAGGAGGCAAGGAGTTAATGATAAATTGCACGAGGAAATTTTCATTCACTTCCATTCCCAGGGTCTTTAGTCTTGCTGCTATGTTCGTCATTTCAACGACATGCTCATGCATAGTACGAGAACCATCAAATTTCATGTTGGTTAACGTACTCAATAGTGTCTCGACAAGAGACTTATCAGCAGAGTCAGATTGAGAACAATTCTCAAGCAAATTTCATAAATTTCTTAGCACTTTCGGTGTTAGAAAATGTACACTTAATGTTGTTTGCTACGATCATTCGCATAAACATTAAGCTCAATACGTTCGATTTTTCCCAAGCTTTATAGAAAGATACTTGCTCGACATTACTAGAATCGGTAAGAGCGAGGGAGTTTCTCGGTCGTGAGTGCCAAATCAAGATCCGAACACCGAGGTGAAACTGGACTTGCTCACGCCATTCGGAGAAATTAAGCCCATTGAATGTTTGAACGGATGTAGACTTGCGAATGAAGAGAAACGAGGAGTAGTTATCGCAAATGAATAAAACATGCTCGCACATTAATGCTTCGAACATTAAACTTACATAGATATTCATATGAAATCAGATTAAAATAATAATTGTAATAATAATAGTGTATTGAAATCTCCTTTGGGTGATATAACAATACACGAAAATAAATATAATTGATGCTTAACTTAAATTTAATAATTGATAATTGTTTATACTCAAATTAGATATGTTTATTATCTTTGGATATATAAACATATCTTAACTAAGTATATAAATAGATTACAAATTATAAAACAAATGATCAACCTTTGGGCGATCTAGAAATATTTTATAATCAATGATTTTTAATATTTTCGTGATAAAATACTAAATTATTTCATAATAAGCATCACAAACTTGTGAGTAATTGAATTTATTTAATTTGACGTCTATTAAACTTACTAATTTGGTCACTTTGGTGACTAACAAATTAAACATAACATCGACATCAAATAAATAATAAATTCAATCATATCAATTTACTTTTAAGTAATCTAATTCAAGATCTAATTCGCAACGGAAATTTAATATAATTAACATAAATAAAATTATATGAAAAATCATAAATTTAGTAATCAAGGCTACGATACTACATGTAAGAAATTCGTATGTGAAGCTTTATGACACAAATTTCAAAGATACATAATAGCAAAGATCTTTTAAATTCGTGATTTTTACATATCTATAATAAAGTAACTCATACTCGTATTCACGACGAAGAAATTGATCTCGAAGAAAATTGATCCCGAAGAGATGGAGTTTCTCTCTAATCCCTTAAAACTTTTTGTACTTTTCGATGGAGAGAAATGTACGTGGTGTGTTGGTAGAGAGAGGACCCATTTTCACTTTCATGCTCTATTTAACCACCATCCATCGAGAGGTTACTTAACCAATAGGATTTATGACAATTAAATAAATTAATTGATTTTTATTATTAAAATCAATGACATAAGTTAATAACTTCTATTTATTTAGGAGTTACATGAGTTAACAAATAAATATCATAAGTTATCATAAGTTATGACATAAATAACATAAGTTTTACATGAGTTATAAAAATGAATAACTTAAGTTATCATTTATTATGACATAAGTTATAAGTTAAGAAATTAAATAAGCTTAAGTTATCATGAGTTATAAAATTAAATAACTTAAGTTTATAATTCATTATGACATAAGTTATGAGTTAAGAAAATAAATTACTTAAGTTATCATAAGTTATAAAAATAAATAACTTTTATTATAACATAAGTTAAGAGTTAAGAAAATAAAGAACTTATGTTATTATGAGTTCTAAAATAAATGACATAAATTATTGATAAATTATTAAAATGAATGTGAGCCACAAAATAAAAATTTTAACATCTCGGCCATCTGAATGCGCCTGACAATTCACTTGCCACACTTTGCACTCAAGGGGATTCAAATCTCAGATCAGAGGGGACTTACAACTAGGGCTGTCAAAAAAGCTTATTGTTCGCGAACAGTTCGTGTTCGGTTCGCCAAGAAGTCGTGTTTGATTCGTTCGATAAGCAAACGAGACAAACACGAACAATATTTTTCGTTCGGTTTGTTAAACGAACCAAACACGAACAGTGATGTGTTCGAACATTTTGAACACGAACACTAGCTCTGTTCGTTCGTGTTCGGTTCATTTACACCCCTACTTACAACTGATGAGCAGATGCCCGCCCAACTGATATGAGTATGAGGCACAAAACGACCTCATATAAATGTTGGGAGAGTATTTTAACATATGCTGTAAAAGAAAAGATGATATTTTTTTCTATTACTCATATACCGTATAATTTTATATATTAGCATATTTAACGCCCAAGAAATTGATATTTATATAAAAATGTGTATTTCATTATAGAAATCTATTTAACTATGATATTTTTGATGGGACATAGATTTAAATATAAAAATTTAAATGTCAGATAGCTAAATATATAAAAATTATGCGACATGGATGTAAATTCCTCTGATAATAATAACATTATTATTAATTTTCCCTTCCGAATGCCGAAGCGCCAATCAGCAAAGCGTCGATTTTTATTCTTCTTCGCCGATCATCGATAAGTGTAAATGGCATTGCAGAGAACACGAATGGAAGATAAGAGAAACTCAAGAAGAAGCTCTCTCTCTATCTATCTCTTGTTTTCCCCCCCCCCCCCCTCTCAACTTCTTTGTGCTTTCAATCTTCTCAGTCATTATCTTTGCTCAGCCGGCATTATTGTACGATTTACGATGTTCTCGATAATCAAACAGTCACGATTAGCTTTGATGGGTGCAATCAATACTTTTTTCCTTCTTCCTCTCTTGCTATATGAATCAATAGAACTTAGCCTGCGGTCTTGTGTTCAGATTCTGCATTTGATTCATCCCTTTTGGTACAGGCGGTAAGGTACATTTCGACAGATTTGAACTTCTAGAAAGGAGTCGTAGTGTCTTTTTTTTTTTTACTTTCAGCTGTTTGCAGTTTATTATCTTGATTCTGATATCTGAAGTGGAGTCTCCTCGGCGAGGAAGGTTTGCAGAGGAGAATAGATGGAGTCTTTTGGAGTCATATTTGGTAACTTCGGCTTCTTGTTTGGATTCGCGGGTGGACTTGTCATCGGTTATTTCTTCTTCATC